>JAHKKF010522759.1:0-14318 GCA_019740295.1 Labeo calbasu
CAGCTTCATTAATTCAGTCTTCAATGTCACATGATCCTTCAGAAATAATTTTAATGTGCTGATTTACAACTTTGTGTTGTGCTGTTGAATATTTTTTGTAGAAATCGCGATACATTCTTTGATGAAAGCAGGTTTAAAAGAAGTTTTATTTTCTTTTGCAACATTTCAAATTTCTTTACTGTCACTTTTGTTTAGTTTAATGCATCCTTGCTGAATAAAAGCATCAGTTTCATTTTTTAAAATCATATATAATCTTAGATAAAAAAATCTTATACAGAAATATTTATAATTGTGTGTACAAATAAATGCAATATTTTGCTACATACAACACATAAAGAAACAGATTTCAACCCTGTACATGTCATTTAAAAAACAAAAAGCAAAAAAAAAAAAAAAAAAGTCATATGCCATACTAATAGGCACTGAGTGATTACCATATTTACCGTACTTACATATTCCAGGATATTTCTAGGAATGCATGGAACAAAAATATATGTCATTACCATACCATGTCCCCAAGAAGTTTTGTTGCTTTTTGTGTTAGAAGTTTTGCAGAAGCTAAAGTTTTGAAGTCTCTATGAATGTAATCCTATCGGTATTCCAGGGAGCTTGGTGGGCAAGCGTTGTTGATCATGGCTTATATGCAGGGTGAGGGTGATCCATCAGATTCCCTGTGAGGCAGAACCAGCGTCCTGCATCCGAGATTTACTGCTGTTAAGAGCCTGTGGTTAGAACTGAACCGAAACGTGAAGGGAAATGGTTAGGAGACTCAGCAAAAGCAGCATTCTGGACATTATATGATTTTTAAAGTTAGAGTCTTTCACAGGGTGTAGATTGTGTCTTGTTGTGTGAGCAGTAATAATCCCTTTACAGTAAGAATTTTGTTAAAAGAAAGACATTTGTTAAAGGAGAAGTTCACCCAAATGAAAATTTGCTGAAAATGTGCTCACCATCAGGCCATCCGAGATGTTTCTTCGTCTGAACATTTGCTCACCAATGGATCCTCTGTAGTGAATGGGTGCCGTCAGAATGAGAGTCCAAACAGCTGATAAAAAAACATCACAAAAATTCACAAGTAATCCACACCACTCCAGTCCTTCAATTAACATCTTGTGAAGTGAAAAGCTGCACGTTTGTAATACACAGATCTATTATTAAGACATTTTTACCTGCGAGCAGTTGCTTATGGCTAAAATCGGAGTCCTCTATCCATGATATTGCTTTCTTCAGTGGAAAAAGTCATCTTGTGTGAGAATAGATATCTCATATACAAGCAAAAACAGTTGAGGTTGAAAGTTTACATATACCTTGCAGAATCTGAAAATAAGAGGAATCATACAAAATGTAAGTTATGTTTTATTTATTACTGACCCGAATAAGATATTGCATAAAAAAAACATTTACATATAGTCCACAAGAGAAAATAATAGCTGAATTTATAAAAATGACCCTGTTCAAAAGTTTACATAAACTTGATTCTAAATTCTGTTGTTACCTTAAAGATTCACAGCTGTGTTTTTTTTTGGTTTAGTAATACTTGTTCATGAGTCCCTTGTTTGTTCTGAACAGTTATACTGCCTGCTGTTCTTCCGAAAAATCCTTCAGGTCCCACAAATTCTTTGGTTTTTCAGCATTTTTGTGTATATGAACCCTTTCCAACAATGACTGTATGATTTTGAGATCCATATTTTAACACTGAGGGCAACTGAGGGACTCATATGCAACTATTACAGAAGGTTCAAACGCTCACTGATGCTCCAGAAGAAAAAAGAGTTGGGGGTGAAAACTTTTTGAATTTAAAGATCAGAGTAAATGTAATTTATTTTGTCTTCTGTAAAAAAAACATGTAAGTATCTTCTGTAGCTTCGGAAGGGCAGTACTAAATGGAAAAAATATGATATTTAAGCAAAATAACATGGCTGTGGATC
Organism: Labeo calbasu; assembly: GCA_019740295.1. Taxonomy (NCBI): domain Eukaryota; kingdom Metazoa; phylum Chordata; class Actinopteri; order Cypriniformes; family Cyprinidae; genus Labeo; species Labeo calbasu. The sequence goes on from JAHKKF010522759.1 coordinate 1,929, forward strand.
AGGTAACATGCATTTTGTTTGATCCCTGTTATTTTGGTAAAATAATTAACATTTTGCAGATTCTGCAAGGTGTTTGTAAACTTTTGACTTCAACTGTATGTCAGTGGATTTGGATGTAAAGAGGCACGAAAAGTGACTATATGTGGTCAGGAGTGGTCAAATAAAAACACCACCCATTCACTGCAGAGGATCGATTTCTGAGCAAGTCTGTTCAGATGAAGAAACAAACTCATCTACATCTTGGATGGGCTGAGTGTGAGTAAATTTTCATTTTCGGGAAAACTATTTCTTTAATGCATTATCTAACATTAACAAATGAGACCTTATTGTTAAGTGTTACCAATATAGGGCATCACAGTAGATAATAGTGTTGTATGGAGTCTTTGTCCTCTCTCAGCAGTAGATAATGTACGCAAAGTAAATGAAAAGCTCTAAATAATAACCGTAAGAAGCTGCAATGTTGAGATTAGAGTAAAAAGCAGCCCATTTTCAATCCTGGGACTGTCTGAAGTCTTTCTGGTATTAACCTGTCTGGCTCAAATTCCAGATAATTGTAACAAGAAGAGCACAAAAAGCTCAATCAATCTCCCATTGATTGGTAAAGCAGCGAATAAATGGAGCAAAAGGCTAATCAGATGGTAAGCCTCTGAAAGAAGCCTCTGTCGGTTTTTGTGCTCCTTCTTTGCATTTACTGGCAGACCAGAGAGTGAGACTGACATGACAAACATTTAGGACGGCCTGTTGTGTAAGTGTCACTTTGCATCAAAGACGGGAGAAAATGAGCTACCCAAACTTCATAGACAGGTTTTTCGCACAAGCAGTTGGATTGTGGTGATTGTGTGTCCCCTGATGGTCACAGGTGGAACTGCACTACAATGGAAATTTGCTAAAAATATATTCAACCTCAGGCCATCGAAGTTATATATACGTTTGTTTCTTTATTTTCTGAGAACTTTAGCGTTACATCACTTGCTCACCAATGGATCCTCTGCAGTGAATGGGTGCCGTCAGATTTGGAGTTCAAACTAGTTAGGGTTAGGGACACGTCATAGCATCACTACTAAATTCTACACCCTTGAAAATTAAGTGATGTCCGACTTTGGAAACATCTCTTTAAATATGAAGAGGCCAAGGAAAGAGATTAAAGAGTTGCTCCAAATTTCACAAAATTTCACGTTTCATGTACCCAAAGGGAAATTTTTTCTTTGAATTGTTTGACTAGCTTGTTTCCTGCTAGCTAATTTTCACATACATAAACAAAAATCTGGCTCTAAACCTCATGAAACCTATCCAAAAGTTCTGTTGATCCCGAAGCAGTGAAAACTGCATCTCTATATTCATCCTATGTCTCCTCTTATGGTGGAAAAAAAAACATTGTTACCAAACTTTTACTATAGTAAAACCATGTTTAATTTTCTTAAGGGATTTGTATTTGTGTTTTCTTTCTTTCAGTTAACCAATTGATTCATGATACGCGCTCCGAAGTCGCGATCTGAATCAAATGATTCGCGAACCCGCTCCGAAGTCACGATCCAAATCAAATGATTCGCTATACGCGATCCGATTGAAGCACATTGAATAATCTTACCACGCAGTGATTTAGCTGAGTCGGAGTTTCGCCCATCACTATACATCATTTCAAACGATCTCTCTCTTTTTTTGGCTAGGGAATCGCTTTAACTGAATGATCAAGTTTGAATCAATAGGAGCGGTTCCAGCGTAAATGACTCACTCATTTGAATCGGTTTGTCTGTTCCTCCGCTTCTCGCGTCTTCAGCACTACAACTGGCTTAGCTCGCTAGTTTTATGACCTTAAATGAAAGAAGCGAAGAAAGTATGATGTTTACCAAAAAAAAAAAAAAACACATTTCCATTACAAAGATAACATCCAACACAAATCTACGAATCCACTCTATTAAAATGACTTGAGTTGCAGCTCAAAAATACATGTTAGATGGAAACACTGAGTTAAGATCGAGTTTGTAGCTAAATTCACATTTTAGTTACTTTGACCACTGCTAATCAGTTGATGAGAGTTTAATAGGAAATCAGTTGAAAACATCCAGTCATCTCATACCATTGGAGTGAATATATGTAGAAAAATATTTGAGAAATTGTTGTATCTGATTGTGTAGTATATAGAGTGACAGTCAATGTAAAAAGAGCAAATGGGAGATGCAGATGAACACACAACAGCAAAACAACAAAGTTAATTAAATTTAGTAATACCAATAATGCTGTTTTCTCAATATTTTTTATGTTACAATTTCACAGGCAGTACAGTTGTACTGTTGCAAATGATGTAGCAAAATAAAACTGCACATAAGCAAATGTATAACCATATTTGCTCTTAGTAATGCTTTGCAATAGAAGATTTGCATTTGCAAATAAAAAGCAGAATGTCACTGAAACTAGCCCCAGGCATCTTGCTCACAAATCACATGGGCGCATTGCGCTTTACAAGCTTTTGTTGATTACTTAGAAATCATTTATTGCGAAGTTAGATCATTGTTGAAGCCCTTGGGCAAGTCAAGCACCACGTTATTATGTGAGGAACAGCATTACAGTATCTTGCTTATTGCTCACATTCATCTGCTTATTTGAGCAAATCTGTGCTATTTTCATGCAGACTTTGCTTCTTAAGCTCTTTAGAAACTACAGGGATTGCAATGTTAGATACTTAAGAAGAAGTGATTTCATGGGGCAATCAAAAAGATAGAGTTAATGAGTGTTAATGACTAATTACTGAACTTACAGCATTCAGTTATTTCTATTTTGGTTACAGGCCCAAATATCAGGAAAATACAAAGTTATTTCACTAGATGGCAGCAAATTTCCACAAAATGGCAAAGCAAAGCAAATTCAGTTTTGGAATAATCTCAATACAGAACTGAAATATTAAAATAGTATTTATTTATTTATTGTAAAATGTTTACCAATAATATTATTAGTATTTAAAATTAAGACATTATTTACAATCAATTATCAGTAATATTTTTATCTTTTTTTTTCTTTTATGCTTTTCACAAATTAAAAAACAATACAGTTTTTACTGAAAATTACATGTGTTTACTAGATGCATAACATATATGTTTAAGTCCAGCATCTGTAAATAATTTCCCATTATGTGGTCAGTTATATTAAATTATATATTACTTGTGTTTAAAATCTTAAAAACTTTTTAAACTGAAAAACATTTGATAAAGTAAGAAATTCACAAACAATTACAAAGAAACAGCAAGTAACACATTGAATTAAATGTGAAATTTAAAAGAAAAATAGTGTTAAAATAGTAAAAAATTAAAAGTAAATAAAGTAAATTAAAGTTTGTATGAATATGCTCTGGTTCTGATCTTCACATTCTCTGCTCAGTATATTTGAGCAGTGAATTTTTGCTTAAATTATCAGTGATGTTTGCAGAACTCATGCAAACAGATGCTGCAGCGGTTGCATAGATTACCCAGGAATTAAAATGGATTTACAGTGATGATTTGGGATTGCGGTGGAGCCGTCATTTACATGTCATCTGGTTAATCAGCTGACTCGAGAGTAATTTTGAGTCTAACACAGAGAGCAGATGTGAGTCACGGTAGAAGGTAGAGTGAAACCATGTAATATACCTACTCAGGCTTTAATCCGAAGCTCATCTTTGAATTAAGCATTTTTCTCATGCTTCATTTGCAATCTACTATATGTCACATTTGCACAACAGCTGCACGGGTTGCTATAAATAGAGAAATGTAGGTACAATAGAGCCCTGGTTGTGTTTGCATTCATATGCGGGGTGTTTGTTGTTATTTGCCCTTGTGTTACAGCGTTTTGAATGGGTTTGCCTGATAATATTTTGTATGCAATAGCAATTTATTCCTGGCTTTGTTCTCATGAAGGCTTTCTTCATTGTGTTGATCATTTGAAAGCTGTGAAAGCTTTTCAGACGCCTGTGTTAAAATTCACTGCTTGATTAGCTCAGCTATTTAGAGAATCGTTAATTATTTGTCCATTATAAAAAGACAAATTAATGTTACTTTTGAATCATTAATGGAGTTTGCTAAGGCAATAATAATTATTGTGGCATAGTGGTTTAAACAAATACCTAACCCTGAATATTAAAATTTGGTGCATAATTTGTTGTTTAAGTTGATATGTCAAACTGTACCAAAGACTGTACTATTAATTTTCTAAGTGGTCACACTAATAATATTTACCTGGAAGATGATTTATAGTGTATTATTATTTTGAAAAATAAAAAAAATATATATATATTTAATATTTGTTAATTTTTTAATTTAATATGTATTTTTTATATATTAATTTTTGATTAATAAATACTGTAACAGATGTATTACTTACTGTTAGTAATTGTTGGGTAGTGGGTAAATGCAACTTATTGAATTTATGCATTTTTTTATTGTATTGTATTTTATTTTACATTTTTGTTTTATTTATTTTATTTTAGCTTCAGTTTTGTTTCCATATTTGTTATTAGTATTACTGAAATACCACTGATATGTATACAATAATGTTCCATTTGTTAATATTAGTTAACAGTTAACTAATCCAGCCTTACAAGTTAAACCTGAAATAACAATGAGACATATTTCTAAAGTATTAACGTAGTGATTAATTTTAGTTCAAATTAATTTCGGTGTCTATTAATAAATTGTAAAAAAAAATCAAATAAAATGTGTTCATTTTAATTAATATCATTTAGTCAGCCTGAGTTAACAGTGAACAACTGTATTTTTAATTATCATTTTATTTATTATTATTTATTATATTTAATTTAATTTATTTTTAATAAATAATAAATACTATTACAAATGTATTACATATTGTTAGTTAATGTTAGGCAATGCATTTAATGCATTTTTTGTTTTATTTTATTTTAGCTTTACTTTGTTTCAGTTTTTGTTATTATAGTACTGCTAAAATACCACTGAAATACTGTTTTTTACTATATATATATATATATATATATATATATATATATATATATATGNTTTCAGTTTTTGTTATTATAGTACTGCTAAAATACCACTGAAATACTGTTTTTTACTATATATATATATATATATATATGGTTAACTATATTAGTTAACATTAGTTACTGTCACAGTTCAATACGTGACACAGTTACGTATTGATTAATTTCAGTTAAATTATTTTCAACGTCTTTTAATAAGTTGTAAAAATCAACTTTGTTAATAATGCTATTTAATATTTAATAACAGTGAACAATTATATTTTTAATTACAATTTTATTTATTATTATGTATTATATTTTTAATAAATAATAAAAACTGTAACAAATATATTACTTATTGTTAGTTAATGTTAAGCAATGCATTTAATGCAATTTATTGTATTAATGCATTTTTTAAATTGTATTTGATGTATTTTGTTTGAGCTTTAATTTTATTTCAGTTTTTATTTGTTATTATAGTACTACTGAAATAACACTGAAATAAATATGTTTCTCACCATATGTGTACACATATATACATTTTTTAATAGATTTTACAGTAGTTAACAATAAACAATCCTGAGACTTAGAAAGAAGATATTTAAGCAATGGAAAGCATTTCTGGTAAGCTTTTTTGACTCTGGCCTGTAAAATTCACCTAGCAACCGTTCAGAACACCCTAACAACCACAAGCACTTAAACCACTCAGCACCTAATGCACTTAAATAAGTTTCTTATTTTCCAGCCATACAAAGTGTGAGTGCCAATCCACAGCTTGCTAAATTTATCCTGTGCCTCTGATAAAACATTCCTCAAGCCGCATTAATCACTTCCCAGTCCCAGAATCCCAATTATGATCAGTCGGTGCCTCAGACTCTCCATTAACCTCTCTGTTATTACTCCTCGCCTTACAGCCAAAAGAGCCCCACTAAAGGCCAAACTGTTCATCCTGCAAAGCACGCTGGGCGAACAAAACCCAACAGTTTGTTTCCCACTGTAATGTTTGGAGTTTTCCTCCTGTAATAAGGAGTTTCTGTAATCATTTGCTTACTTTTAGAGAGTGTGCATGGCCTTCTTGAGGGCTCTTTAGTCTGAATCAGGTGGTATTTTAACTGCTGGGCTTAGCATAGTGCAGTTTACAAGGACCTTACACAGCACTTTGTCACTGACACTGCTTACACCTGGTATAAACATGAGTTTGGGTTATCTGGCCTTGGGTGATGAATTGTACAGTGCTAAATAGAAAAAAAGAAGAGCAAAATGTTGTGTGGTCATATATTGAAGGTAGTCAAAAACTTGTTCCAACATCACATTTGTAGTGTAAATGCTAATCCATGCTAATGCATCTTAGACAACAGCAAATAACTGTTTGTTCACCTTTCAGGCAATCATTATGCTAAAAAAAAGGACTTTAAACTTTTTTACAGCACGAAAAATGCTGTAAAAGTAAAATGATCATTTGAAAAAATTGCTTAACTGAATGTTTTCCGTTCTGAAATAAAAACCAATTTGTTGAGTCAACTTAAAATAATTTGTTACCCTGCTGCCTTAAACTTTTAGGTTCAGTCAACTCCAAAAACGTTTATTTAACTTGAAAGGTAAGTTATGCTAAGTGACAACTTAGATATTTGAGTTGATTCAACTTAAAATTTTAAGGCAGCTGGGTTACTTACCCAGCTTTTAAGTTTAACAAACACAAATATCTAAGTTGTTACTTAGTACAACTTAATATTTCAGTTTGACTAAACTTATTTGAGTTGACTGAACTTAAAATTTTAAGGCAGCAGGATAACAAATTATTATTATTATTATTATTATTATTATTTTAAGTTATATTCTGGGGCTTTTGGTTACTTTTTTATTGAGGTAGGACAGTGGAGAGATGACAGGAAAGTACTGGGTAGAGAGAGGGGAGCAGGATCGGCACAGGACCTCAAACTCAGGTCGCCGTAAGCACTAACCACAAGGCTATCGGCGCCGATGAGTAACAAATTATTTTATGCTGACTCAACAAATTGTGTTTTTTTGTTTTTTAGAGTGTATGAACTCTCCACTTAAAATGTTTTATTTATTTTAATTATTTAAATTATTTCATTTTATTTATTTATTTTGTCACATACACTACCAGTCAAAAGTTGTTGTTTTTTTTTAAAGATACTTCTTGCATTTCTGAATGTATTTTATATTTTATTTGATCAAAAACACAGTAATATAAATGTAAAACAGTAATATTGTTAAATATTATTTACATTTAAAATAACTGTTTCTATTATAATACATATTAAAATGTAATTTATTCCTGTGATGCAAAGCTGAATTTTCAGCATCATTACTCCAGTCTTCAGTATCACATGATCCTTCAGAAATTATTCTAATAAGAAACATTTCCTATTATTGTCAGTGTTAAAAAAACCCAGTTGTACTTAATATTTTGTGGAAACCACAATACATAATTGTTTCAAGATTCCTTGATGAATAGATAGTTCAAAATAAAAGAAGAACAACAATTTACAGATAATGTACTCACCCCCTTGTCATTCAAGATGTTCATGTCTTTCTTTCTTCAGTCGTAAAGAAATTATGTTTTTTGAGGGAAACATTTCAGCGTTTTTCTCCATATAATGGACTGGTATGGTTCCCCAATTTTGAACTTCCAAAAGTTTAAATGCGGCTTCAAACGATCCCAAATGCGGTTGTAAACGATCCCAGCCGAGGAAGAAGGGTCTTATCTAACGAAACGATTGGTTATTTTCATTTAAAAAATACAATTAAAATACTTTTTTAATCTCAAACGCTCGTCTTGTCTTACTCTCCCTGAACTGTGTATTCTGGTTCAATACAGTTAGGGTATGTTGAAAAACTGTCCCTCAACTTCAAAAATCATTTCAAAATCATCCTACATCGCTGCAGAAGTACCGACCCAGTCTTTGCAAAGTGGACATGCAAAGAAGATCAAACACACTTAACAAAAAAGGTAAAACAGTGATATAAGAAGATTTTGAAGTTGAGAGAGAACATGAGATGGGAGTTTTTCGACATACACTAACTGTCATGAACCCGGAACAAAGTTCAGGCAGAGCTAGACAAGACGAGCATTTTACATTAAAAAGTATATAAATTGTATTATTTTTATGAAAATAACCGATCGTTTCGCTAGATAAGACCCTTCTTCCTTAGCTGAGATTATTTACAACCGCATTTGGGATCGTTTGAAGCCGCATTTAAACTGAATTTTGGAAGTTCAAAATCGGGGCACCATAGCAGTCCATTATATGGAGAAATATCCTGTAATGTTTCCCTCAAAAAAACATAATTTCTTTACGGCTGAAGAAAGAAAGACATGAACATCTTGGATGACAAGGGGTGAATACATTATGTGTCAATTTTTGTTCTGGAAGAGGACTTATTTCAGCCCTGTTTTCTTTTACGCTACAACTGGTGATTACTCATTCACTCTTCTACTGCAAATTTCCTACAGTGCTCCGGGACGAGCACGTGTCCAAAGCAGCCGAACACTTCTGTATACAGTCCTGTCAACAAGTGCACCACCTGAGGGCCAATGTGACTGTTTTTTTCTAATCTTTCCAGGTCACGCTCAGCCAGTCATAGCCTTAAACCTTCAGAGGAACACACTTTAATGTTCCTATTCCTACCTAGACAGAAAGAGCCTGTTTATGGTTTATTATTAAAGCCATTCATTGTTTTCAAAATGTGCAATCCTTTGTCCAAAAGTAACTACCAATAATGTAAATGGACATCTTTTTACTCAAAATATTATATAGTTGTTATATTTAAAAAAGGCACTAAATGTAACTAATTAAGCTCAAACACAAAAGTCCACATTTGTCAATGCCTCCAATCAGCTGTAAAAACAGCAAAATTGGAGATGGAAACTTGTGCCAGAGGGAGGTCATGTCTCTTTGAGGACAGGACTAATTGAATGGACTAATGTCAGAGCCCAAAGTGAGATCTCAGCAGACACTGAAATGAATAGTGCAATTTCTCTTGTGCCTCAGGGAGAGCTGCTCGATGAGGGTCATTTTCCACCGTTCAGCTGATGCAGGTTAAAATCATTGTTATTCCTGAGATGTCCAGATCAGCTTTTTGGATGATTTTACCACTTTTAACAAGCCAGAGGAACATACTGTGGATTGATTCTAATGAAATGAACAGGTACATTTTGGGGTTTTTAAGTGATGTCAGTGATTTTTTTTTTTCAAGCTCATTTATGTTATGCATGTAATGTGTATATATATACATGCATGTATATATGTAAAATTGTATGTATATATGTACACAACCAGTCAAACGTTTCTGAACATTAAGATTATTTTAAGCTTATTTTAAAGAAGTCTCTTTTGCTGACCAAGCCTGCATTTTTTTTGATCCAAAGTACAGCAAAACAGTAACATTTTGAAATATTTGTATTATTTAAAATGAATGTTTTTGATTTCAATATATTTTAAAATGTAATTTATTTCAAAGCTGAATTTTGGTATCATTACTCAAGTCACATGATCCTTCAGAAATCATTCTAATATTCTGATTTGCTGCTCAAAAAACATTATTATTATTATGTTGATGTCACGGCTGTGCCGTCAGGAACGAAGGAGAAACGAGCACTCGATGCACAGGATATAATTCCACAAGGACATTTAATAAGTAAATACTTCAAATACTCTGGATAAACGTAGAATTACAGGATACACACAACCACAGACACTTAACACATACACAAACTAATCAGTACATACACAGGTGATGACAATGAAACAATCAGGGCGAAACAAGGAGGGCGTGACTCGGGTAACGAGAGGGCTGAGTCCAGGGAGCACATGGTGAAATCACAACATACACAAACACACGATGACAAAAAGGATACGTGACAGTTGAAAACAGCTAAGTAGAATTTTTTTCAGGTTTCTTTGATGAATAGACAGTTCAGAAGAAAAGCATTTATCCGAAATAGAAATCTTTGTAACATTTGAAATGTCTTTATCATCACTTTTGATCAATTTAAAGCATCCTTGCTAAATAAAAGTATTAATTTTTATCATTGCTTTTCTTTCTTAGTGTATAATGTTACAAAAAGCTTTTTATTTCAGATAAATGCTGTATCTTTCTATTCATCAAAGAATCCTGAAAAAAATGTTTTAAAATTTTGATAATAAAAATAAAATGTTTATTTTATTAGAATGATTTCTAAAGGATCATGTGATAATAAAGACAGGAGTAATGATGCTAAAAATTTAGATTTGATCACAGGAAAAAATTAAATTTTAAAATATATTCAAATAGAAAGCAATTATTTTAATTAGTAAAAATATTTCACAATTTTACAGATTTTGCTGTAGTTTAGATCAAATAAATGCAGAAAGAAACATTAAAATCTTACTGTTCAAAAACTTTTGACTACTAGTGTGTGTGTATATATATATATATATATGTATATGTATATGTATAAGTGTAAATGTCATTTTCGTCAATATAGTAAGCTTAACATTACATGTATACAATTTATCTTAATTTATATTAATACACATAGTATAAGAACATGAGCATATGTTGCACGATAGTAAGATCTCTTTAGTATTCCATTCAGAATTGGTCAACATAAACAGATTTCTCTAACAGCAAAAACCTCCCTTTGAACTTTGAACATTCTGGCAAAACACTTTCTTTGAAAATAAAGTTAGCATTTTTCAAATTCCCTTCTTATTTTGTAGTTCTCAGATGCTGACTTAATGCTTTCTGTCTCTGGAGACTCATCAGAGTTGCATTGGGATGCAGAGCAAAGCTCCAACACTTGCCTTTAAGCAGAGGAGAGCCTGTCACCCCATCACCCCACTGTTTGATGCCGTGCCAAGAGGAATCACGTGGACAGAACGCCAAGCACGAATGAAACATGAATATGTATGACTTAATCCAACCACCGCATGTCTGTGCATCTATGTGAAGCGATTTAAAGTTCTTCACCCTTGTAGCCACCTACTTTTTGCATATTTTATTATTAAATTTGCATATTATTGTGTAAATAACTGTAAATCAGCAGTTATCTGTCTGATACATCCAAATTCTACATGTATTTGCAGAACTGCCAGATTCCAGCTGAAATCGAACTTCATATTGGATTTCTTTTTCCAGGTTTGGCCTCATCAAAGTACGCTAAACCTCACAGAGATCGCATTACTCAAGTATAAAGAGAAACGTTGCGGCCCGCTGTGCACGGACAGCACTGACATCACGCATGATGTGTATTTTAAATCAGCATTATAAAATACACAGATTAAGCCTCTCATGAAACTAACCCCTCTCTCTTCCCCTGCTGTTTCACTTTTATAAATCCTAAAGCTCAACAAAACATATCATGTGATTCTAAAAGTATTCACATGCCACTTTTGAATGAACACTAATACTTCCAACTGCAAATAAACATTATGCATGTTCGGTGGTGCAGAAATGGAATCCATACAGTATGTTGAAAGAAATGGAAAAATAATCTTTGCTAGTCACCAGGGGGTGTTTTTTAAAGCAAGCAGAAAAGCAGAAAGCAAAAGCAACTTAACCCTGTAAAGCCTGACATATGAAATGATAGTCAGAAAAATCATATATTCATTGAATTCATATTCAAGTCATATATCAAAATCAAATCAATTGTCAATCATTAGTCAATTAGTCATTAGTCAAGTGTCTACACTGACCACACAGCACTGCAACAGCTAAATTGTTTGGTGATTGCACCTGTAATTATATTTTAAGGTGTATTCTCATAAGCATTATAGATGATTAGTGTTTCTGGTGTAGAACCAAACCTTATCTTAATTTAATGCTTTATATTGAGCAGCGGATGATGACTACCGGTTTATTATCCGCTATACAACGTATGAGAAGAATAACAATGTGCAGTAAACAAACTGTTTGCAGTATAAACTAGTATGTTCATATTCAAAATAATACATTAATATAATATGGTAAGACACACCAGTTTGCAATATCAAGCAGCACAAAGTTTTGACACCCAATTGGCTCTCAAAACTAGCCCAATTGCATTTCGAGGCGATCGGGGGGGTAAAATACACGTTTTTTGGTGGGGTTTCCCTGGTACATTTCGCATTCCAAGGGATAAATATGACGTTACTGGGGTCGCTTCAACACGCGGACATGAGAAACAACCCGTGGCAACAGTGTTAAAACGGTGATTTCACTTTAGTTGGTGTATAATGTTGCTGTTTGCGCATAAGCAATATCTGCAAAGTTATGACGCTGAAAGTTCAATGCAAGTGGAAATATTCTTTTAAAATTCTGACAGTTTAATGCCTTTAAAAACAGCTCGTAGGGACTACAACAAGCTACTTCCCGGGTTGGTGACATCACAAACCCAGACATTTACATAAACCCCGCCCCTGGGAGCATGCAACAGAGGAAAA
>JAHKKF010522762.1:0-17493 GCA_019740295.1 Labeo calbasu
TTTATTTATTTTTTAAATAAATGAAATGCTTTGTTTTAATAGATGAAATAACTATGATCTCTATTTGGATCATCTATTATTCAGTTTACTTTTGGTATCGTGACAACACTTTTCCGTGCATGCTTTACTTTAAAAGATGATTGTTGATGTGATGTGACTCTCCTGTCTCTGTTCAGCTGTCATCGCGATCGCCGTCATACTGGGCTTAGCCATCCTCATCCTGCTGGTTGTTATCGCGTGCTGTCTCCTGAAGGGCAAGAAGAAGAGCAGAAACAAACACCAGCGTGTGGCTGTGAACGGCGGTCACGTTCATACCTACGAGGATTCAGAGAAACTCGTCTACAACAGCACGACCAAACCCATCTGAGCTTTAACTCAGTCTAACAGGACATCTGCTGGAGTGTGATGTGAAAAGGAATTGTATATGCAATAATTGTTTGGTTTCTTCAGTCATTCGTTTTGAGTAGACAGGCTGGTAACTGTGCAAAAAGCTTGTTTGATTTGCTTATTTTAAGTTTGAAACAACTTTACCAGCGACTTTTTCATTTTTCTTATTTCTGTCCTTTGCTTTATATTTTAGCTTGTTGGATTTTGCTCAGGGGTAAATATGTGTTGCATATAATAAAGTCAGTTTTTATGACAAAAAAAATAAGAATCAATATTCTTGAGCCATTTAGTTTGAAGACCGGATTGTTTTTGTTTTTATCTGAAATGCTGCCTTTCATCAGTTATTCATAAAGCCATGTAAACATTGCATTACGACTTAGAAATTAGTGTTTGTGTTTTAGTTTAAGATCTGAGACATGCTGATTTATGGCTCTTTGTTTTGATGTGTAAGCTGTTGTTTTGTTTTTATTATCTACATTAGAAGTTTTATTTTAGGTTAGTTTTATTTTGTTTTTAAATGCTCTTTTTTTATTATTAGATTTTTTTTTTTTTTTTTTTTTTTTTTTTAAGTAAACTGAAGTTTTGGATTCAGAAATGACATTTATGGTGAAAAACATATTCCCACAATGCAGATTTGTACATAGACTTTTTTTTAATGTGTATCAAGAACTTGTCTGATGTCTAAACTATTAATCTTGGAAAGTCTCAATAAAACTGATATGTACATACTGTGTGTGTGTTTTATTTTATGTTTTTATATATATATATTGTTTTTATATTTTATATATATTTTATTTTGTTTTATTTGTAGAAACAGGGGATTGTGCTATTAAATGGCCTGCAGAGGGCGCCATTAACTCAAAACGAAAATCTACAAATCAATTTCTTAGTGAAAAGAGGACTAATGTTAATAGTTAATGCTTTGGGATCCAAAGTTAATGCTTTGGGATATATAGTTTAGTAAATATAACAACAAAATGAATAAAACGTGGTACGAACAACGTTTCCTTAACGTTCCTTTCCTTTTTTTAGTTTAAGAAAATTTTTATTACACTACTCACACAATGTCAGGACGGCTTTATTTGACTGTAAGCTAAATTTCATGAACTTGTATGCCTTACCTGGTTTGCAGACAGAAATCTCTAAAAAGACGATTTTCAACGTCTGTCCATATTTAGTAATCAAACTCGACTGTGATTGGTTCGTCCTGATATGCGCTGAGAAAAGTAACACGAACCACGTCACCCTGGCGCTCTTGGTTAAGCAGCGGTTAATTTGCAACTAAATAAAAACACTAAAGTTATTTTTACTAGTATAACTAAACTGCGCTTTGAAGATACTTAAACTGAAATTTAAATGTTCTGGTCGCGCTTTGTTTTGAGGGAAATGTCTTGCTGAAAGGAAATATTTAAAGTTGACTGACAAAAGAGTTTTATTTTTCTGTCTTTATATGCTTAAAAAAATAATTATTTAAATACATATATTTAAGAAATATGTGTGTGTGTGTGTGTGTGTGTGTGTGTGTGTGTGTATTTACAAATACAAATTTGTAAAAAGTTAATAATTCAGTAGTGATCGACGACTGTGATTGGACCATCCGGATTAGCGTTGAGAAAAGTAACACGAACCACGTCACTCTTTATACGCTTAAAAAGTATTTATTTGAATAAATATATTTAACAAATATAAAAAACGTATTTACAAATACAAATATTTTTTTAACATTTTTAATTCCGTAGTCATCAACGACTGTGATTGGCCCATCCTGACAGCGTTCAGAAAAGCAGCACGTATTACGTCACGCTAAACGCGCTGGCTTTATCAGCAAATAATAATTTGCAGCTGAACAAAAACAATAAAACTGGTCATATATATTTAATTAAAATCGTGAGGTGAACATTGCAAATTTGGTACATTTTTATTTAGACATTTAGAGCAACTTTCTGTCGCTAAGCCCCGCCCATCTCGAGTCACTAGATTCAAGCTAACAGTCATTCCCGCTGCTGGACTTCTGTGGTTTAATACAGCGGAGTTTGAGTTCAGACTGAAGTCAGTCAGTCAGTGCCGCTGCATATGAAATGATCGTACCAAGTCTCTCAGACCAACAGCCGGTGAAAATAACACACATATAAATGTCTGCGAGGCGCGAATGAACTGCAAACGCCTTAAATAACGAGGAACTCAGTCGGTAAGTGTTTTTGTCTTCATTTAAAGCCTCAAAACTATTGTTTGTGGTGCGTAAACGCGTGAAGTCCTGGTAAACTGGATCAAAATGACATATTTAAAGCTGTTAGAGGTGTTTTCTTGGTTTTTAAAAGCAGTATGTGTGCATTTGAGGAACTTGCGTGCGTTTTTGGTGTTTTTTTGCTGTCCTTGTGTCTTGTTTTGGGGAAATATTTTGCTAAAGGTTAACAGACGTATGTTGTTATTAATGACATTTACGTTTTTATTAGTTAAATGTTTCATATCCACGTTTGCAAACCATGTCACAATGGTATTAAGTGAATGATATCAAGACATAGATAGGTTGATGGATCATCTGAACACATTTCATATAAAACATCTTTAAAACCGGAAAAAACTCTGAAGTTAGAGCTACTTGTTTCTTTCCTTTGCTGATTTAATCATTACTTTCACTCTTAGAAATAAAGGTTATTCGGTTTAGTATTAAAAAAACAGTTTTGGCTTGAATTGCTGCATGGATGAGAAGTTCACAAGTTTTTTAGATCCGTTTTTAGTTTTGGTTTCTTGGTTCTTTAAAGCAGATGGTTTTCTCAAGCAGAGCCCTTTGAAACCCACTCTGTAACCTTTAAAGTTGCTGTTAAACTTGCATTAAAACCACATAAATGCAGATATAAACTGATGTTTTTTGGTTTGTGGATGTTCTGCATTTATCAGTGGTTTCTTTTTCACAGTCCTGCATGAAAGCTGACATGCTGAAAGTGTCTCTGATAAAGTCTGTGTACTCTGTAAAGGGAGTATTTGTCTATGGCGCCTGAACTTTGTTCAGGTTTGGACTTATAGAGCTTTGATTAACAAATGATGAGGTGTTGATTTAGTGAAACATTTGTGCATCTTATCTGCTGTTGTTGACCCTTAAATGATGCTTGTGTTGGTCCAGTGAAAACATTTCGTTTGCATATTTGTGGTTATGGATGACATAACTTTTTGCAGCATTTCCCATAAAAACTTGGAAATATATGAGATTGTGTTTTCCAGGCCTGAAAAAGTCAAGGAAAGTAATGAAATGCTAAAAGTCATGGAAAGTTTAGAGTGAATATAAGTTTTGTAGTTGAGCTCTGCTTTTAAATCTCCTATGTATTGAAGCATGTTTTAGCCACGGAATAAAAATTTAAAAAAGTCATTGCAACTTTTTGTTTTCACAGTTGTGACTTTAGAAAAAAGTTGGGAAAAAAAGGTTAACTCACTCACAATTGCAAGTTTATAACTTCCAATTGCAAGATGTAAACTCAGAATTGAGAGAAAAAAGCTGCAAGTCATTAACTCACCCACAACTGCACTTTTATAACTTGTAATTGCAGGATGTAAACTAAGTATTCCAAGAAAAAATGTCAAAATTGTGAGATTTTAAAGTCTGAATTTGTGAAAGAAAAAATACGCAAGACATTAACTCACAATTGCCAGTTTATAACTTTCATTGCGAGATGAACGCTCAGAATTCTGTGGGGAAAAAAAGATGTAATTCATTAACTCACACACATTTGCAACTTTATAACTTGGAATTGCGAAATGTAAACTAAAAATTCCCAGAAAAAGTCAGAATTGCGAAAGAGAAAAGATGCTCACAATGGCAAATTTATGACTTGGAATTGTGAGATGTTAACTCAGAATTCCAAGAATGTTGTTATCGCTAACTCACTCACAGTTGCAAATTTATAACTTGGACTTGTGGAATTGTGTTTTCCAGGCCTGGAAAAGTTAGGGATTGTGAGATGTAAACTCAGAATTCAGAGAACAAATGTTGTTATTGCTAGATATAAACTCAAAATTCTGAGGAAAATGTCAGAATTGCGAAAGAAAAAAGATGCAAGACATTAACTCACTCACAATTGCAAGTTTATAGCTTCCATAGCGAAATGAACACACTGAATTTCGAGGGGAAAATGCCAGAATTTTGAGGAAAAAAAGATGTAAGTCATTAACTCACCCACATTTGCAAATTTATAACTTGTAATCGTGGGATGTAAACTAAGAATTCCAAGAAAAAATGTCAGAATTGCAAGATGTAAATTCAGAATTCCAAGAACAAATGTTGTTATCACTAGATATAAACTCAGAATTCCGGAAAAAAAAAAGAAGTCAGAATTGTGAAAGAAAAAAGATGCAAGACATTGTAATTTATATATACAATTGCAAATTTATAACTTCCAATTGCAAGATGTAAACTCAGAATTCCAGGAAAAAATGTTGTAAACATTTCCAAGAACAAATGTTATTGCTATGTAAACTCAGAATTCCGAGAAAAAAGTAGGAATTGTGAAAGAAAATAGATGCAAGACATTAACT
This sequence comes from Labeo calbasu, assembly GCA_019740295.1. Classification (NCBI taxonomy): domain Eukaryota; kingdom Metazoa; phylum Chordata; class Actinopteri; order Cypriniformes; family Cyprinidae; genus Labeo; species Labeo calbasu. The sequence continues at coordinate 4,915 of JAHKKF010522762.1, forward strand.
CACGTACAGCTGCAAACTTATAACTTGGAATTGCGAGATGAACACTCAGGATTCCGAGAAAAAAATCAGAATTGCGAAAGATGCAAGACGTCGTTGTTTATGTATGCAATTGAAAATTTATAACTTGGAATTGCAAGATGTAGACTCAGAATTCCAAGAAAAAATGTCACAATTGTGAGATGTAAACTCAGAATTCTAAGATGTAAACTTGCAATTGCAAAGAAAAAATAGAACTGTGAGTTTAAAAAAGAAGTAACAATTGCCTTTATATTTAGTTATTTTTATTCCATGATAGAAATTTATGGGCTAGATGCTGAGTAAAGCTTTTGTGCACATGATAGTAATGTCCAGTTTATTAGTGAATCGAACTCTTTTCGCCACCGATCATTAAAAACACATCAGTCAGCCACTAATTATTTACTCACCTGAGAGTTTATTAGTTGTGTAACTTAGTTGTCACGGCCATTTACTCTCATTCTCCATTCATTCAGTTTCCCAGCACTGCACACTCTCACAGTTCACGCTCTGGTCTTCACGGTTGTAATCGGACACGCTAGATGTTTTTAGACGAGGTCAGTGTTTTACTTTGACCTTGTCAGGGTTAAAAGTCCCCAAGGGAACAGCGTTTCTGCAGTTATTTGTCCAAGTAGAAGTTTAACAGCTGAACGCTGAATCCTGAACGGAGAGATTTATGGATCTCCAAGAAGAAGCTCTTTGTCTGTCCGTTGTGACCGAGCTCCAGGCTTGAATCTGAGGGGTTTGAAAGGGTTCAAGTTTAAGACCTTCTAGGAAAGTGTTTTAAGGTACTACATATGTTTTCAGAAAAGTTCTGTGCAAGTAATATGCTCGCAGTGTTTAATATCGTGGTACTTTTTAATGGTTGAATGATATATTGTAATATAACAGTCAATATTTAGCTTTTTTTTTTATTTCTGCATCTGCCAACACATTTTTCTCTTTTGCCAATTGTTTAAAAAATATATATTTTTTAAAATTATTTATTTTTATTATTTTATTATTATATTTTTCATTACATATTATGCAAAATAAATATATGACTGATATATTGCCAAGGCAATTTTTTTTTTTTTTACAAATTTCTGATTTATTTTTCTATTTTTTTTCTATTTTTTTATTTGTATTTGAGTACATTTTATGTAAAATAAAATGTAAGTGACCTAGGAAATATATCGGCCGATATTTAAAAATATATATTAAAAAACATATTTCATTTAAAATTATTTATTTATAATTTAATAGTTTTAAGTTTTTGCAGCATCTTTTATTTAAATAATTTAAATAATATAAAAAAAATAGTGTGAAATAATATTTATCAGCCATCAGCCACCTTTTTCTCTAAGATATCGCTGTCTGCCATCAAAAAACACACATCAGTTAAGCACGAATACTTTGATAACCATGTAATGGATGATTTCCATATTTGCATTTTCATCATATTTCAACCCTAACCCTATTTGGAATACCATAGTTCTGCCATGGTATATATATATATATATATATATATATACATACATATTTAAAAAAAACATGGTATTACCATTGCACCATGTCTGAGAAAATAGTTTTGTTTTGGTACTTTTATGTCAGTGTTTTGATTTTAAATTATGTTCTTTGCTTAATATAGATTTAAGTTTATAAAGCCAGTGGAAAATTACTTTATTTTTAAACTCTTCACATTCTGTACTAGTTGGGAACTTTTCAAAAAGTGGAATAGACTTTTATGAATTTGGAGTTTTCCCAAGATAAATAAGCAAAGGATGGGCCAGTTTTAAGAGTCTGGAGTTTTTGGCTGGCATGAGCAGGTCAAAATATATTTTTTGTCGATATTACAAGTGTATTATTGTATTGTTTAAGCTGCATATGAAGAAGGAAGCTGCATGAAATGTGTTTCTGCTTTTCTTCAGGAAACAATCATTGACCAATTAGGCATCTGGTGAGGGTCCACGTGCACCGTGTGTATAGAGTTTATTTATAGAGCTCGCTGGGTGTTCGGATGGGAAGATGTCTTATCCGACCATCTCTAAACAGCTTGTAAAGAAAAGGAATTTAACGGGACTTTGCGGAAGATCCGCAATCCCATCTCAATGCTTAGCAGTCTGAACAAATACTGAGTCAAAAATACTGTCATTTATAATCATCAAGTTTGTTGATCACGCTAGAAATAGAATGTCAAGTAGTGCTTTAAAAAGTTGGTGGAAGCATAGGAAAAAAAGTTTATGCATTTATAAATCCTGATTTGTTTGTAGCGTGGAATCCATGCAGTTTAAAGAAATGGTTTACCCAAAAATGATGAAAATGTCTTCATCCTCAGGTTATCCAAGATTTTTTCATCAGATTTGGAGAAATATAGCATTGCATCTTCTGCTCATCTGCAGTGAATGGGTGCCGTCAGAATGAGAGTCCAAACATAAAACATAAATAATAAATAAACACATCACAATAATCCACACCACTCCAGTCCATCAGTTCACATCTTGAGAAGATCCATCATTAAGATGGGATGTGGATCATGTGGATTACTTGTGGATTATTGTAATGTTTTTATCAGCTATGTTTGTTCTCATTCTGACGGCACCCATTCACTGCAAACCAAGTTATATTTAGGGCCCTGTGAAATCCTTTTTATTTTTTCCCAAATTCTGTTTTATTATTTTCCAAATTCCATTTTTCTATTTACATTTTTCTGGACTCCAAAAACCAAAAAGCAAGTCTAATTAATTAAGATTATGAAACTTATACAAGTTAACATCAATTTATTAAAACAATTTTTTTTTTTTTTGGAAAAAATCTTTTATTTTTTCTCACCTTCTGTTTTGTTGTTACCAAATTCTGTTTAAGCATTATTTTATACATTATTTGAATGTATAAAAACTTTTTTTTTTTTTTTTTTTTTTTTTTTAATTTTTTACTATATTTAAATTTTTCTGGTTATCAAATGAAGGCATAAAACATTAATTTAATTTATCTTTAATCAAATGAAAATTAAACACTTAAAATTAANGAATGTATAAAAACTTTTTTTTTTTTTTTTTTTTTTTTTTTTAATTTTTACTATATTTAAATTTTTCTGGTTATCAAATGAAGGCATAAAACATTAATTTAATTTATCTTTAATCAAATGAAAATTAAACACTTAAAATTAAATTAAACAAGCAAAAATAAATATTTTGTGATTATTCCTTATTAAAATAAAGTTTTAACAATTTTAGTAACAATAGTAGTAGTAGTTCTACTAAACAATAGTAACATATCTCTTCAAGTTAAACCGAACTTTTATTTTGACAGTTTGCTGTCAATACCTTTGCATTACTGTGTGTATATGATATGACTAAAGGTTCTCTCAAAAGAAACGGTAAAATGTTCATGAAGAAACATCAGAGCAGTTCTGGAAATGTTGTTCATGTATTTATGTCCTCATTTGGCGAGACGGCAGACACTGAAATCACCGAGAGCGTCACGCGCACTTCAGTCTGTGTGTTGTAAACAAAACCGCGCTTTTGCGCTATTCACACACAGAGACACACAGAACATGAACGATTCATATTTAAATAGTCTTTTTGCTTAGTATTTAGAAATAATAGTCCATATCGTGATTTAAGTAATATAACTTGATTTTTTGTGACATTCTGCGTTAAATTCCGTTTTTCTGACTGGATTCTGCGATTCCCTCCGCGTTTTCCGCATTCCGGAAATCATAGGGCCCTATATATTCTCATGATGTCACATGTTATAAATGCAACTTTATATCAGTCGTCTCACAGGGAGTCTGGAGGATCTTTTGCAATACTTGCTTTTTTAGCTGTCGTTGCAAAATGCTCTTTGGGTGTTCTGATGGCACCCATTCACTTCAGAGGATCCATTGGTGAGCGAGTGATGGAATGCTACATTTCTCCAAATCTGATGAAGAAACAAACTCATCTACAAGATAAAAGCTGATTTATTGTGTGTTTTATGACTGGTTAGACTACTGTCTGTCTCTCTGAAACATTCTCTTGAAGCGTGAGACTGTAAGTGAGGTCAGCCAAGATAAACTGCTGCAATAATAACTATCTCAGCGTCTGCCTGTGAATGAAGCATTTTCATGTTTTCATACACCTCCCGTCTGTCCCTCAGGCCCGTGTTAGTACTCCAGTCATCCCGAGGGTTTAATCCCGCAGACGGTGTCGGGTCGCGGGGTCGGCGGCGGAAGAGAAGGGAGTATTTTTAGGGAGCGCTGGGAGTGTTTGGCTTTCGGAAGCGTTTTAATTGAGGAAGTAATTGTCGCCTTGTGTTTTAACTGTGTGTGTGAGAAAGCCGAGGGAATTCGATAGGGAGGCTTTCCTATACGGCTGACAGCCATTTATTTATGGCTGAAGAATAAATACACAGTGATAATGAAAGAGTACGGGCTGGTCTGGATACTGTCATTAGATTGTGTCTCATGAGTTTATGAGAATAAATGGTTTCTAAAGCAGATAGTCTTAATGTTTCACAAAGCTATTTGGATTTATGTTGCATGCATCAGATATCCATTTCAGTGGATTTTCTCCAGATATAAATTCATTGCATGACTTCGGGTGAGATTTTAGTTTTCTCGGGAGAAATAAAACTTACAGTTAGGCTGTGGGAGTATAAAATGAATGCTGCACAGATCATTTGATGAAAAACATGAGATTTTTGACTTTGTAAAATCTGAGCAATGAAAAATCGTTGAGATCTGTTCTTAAACTCAGACATCTGAGATTACCAGGGTCTTTTCTCTGGAGAAACATCTCAGAACCAGGAGATTTCAGTAGAAAAAAAAATGATAAAAAGGTTAAAATGATCACTTTGTGATCTTTCCATATTTCTTCAAATGAATGCAAATGTCTGTTGTTAACAAGAAGAACCGGAAGCAATGGCTTTTTTGAAGTTAAAAAAAAAAAAATCTCATAATGATGGATTTGTTTCTTTTGTCTTCTCAAGATGTTAATTGATGGACTGGAGTGGTGTGGATTATTTTGATATTTTTATATGCTCTCATTCTGATGGCACCCATTCACTGTAAAAAGTTATATTCTTTAGAATGCCATGATACTCTTGTGAACGCTTTTATTTTCAATCATGAGCGTCTGATTTTCTCATGATGTCAGATATAATAAATGCAGCTTCGTGTCAGTCTTCTCAAGGGGAGGCTGGAGGATCTTTTGCAATACTTGCTTTTTTAGCCATTGTTGCAAAATGCTCTTTGGGTGTTGCTTTATTATGTAACACGTTACAGCCTACAGCAACAGTTTAGAGAGATTCTTAATATAGAAAATTCATTTTCAGCGTTTAGAATTTATTTAGACCAATGCAGATTAAAATTAGGATTGTTACAAAAATGTTGTAATTTTTATTATTTTTTTTTTAAATTAATGCTTTTATTCAGCAAGTACAAATTAAACTATGGAACCTTGTTTCTGACTAGGGAATAAAAAAAAATGTAATTGGAGCTTATCTCACAATTTAGACTCAATTCTGAGTTCATATCTTACAATTTTGTCTTTTTCTTACAAATTAAGCTAAAATTACAAGGAAAAAAGTGATAAAAGACACAATGACCTTTTTAGGGGAATTCTGAGTTTATATATTTTGCCATTCTGAGATTACATCTTGCAATTTTGAGTTTATATATTGTACGATTTTGAGTTTATATGTTTTGCAGTTCTGAGTTTATATATTTCACAATTTTGAGTTTATATATTTTACAATTTTGAGTTTATATATTTTACAGTTCTGAGTTTATATATTTTGCAGTTCTGAGTCTATATATTTTACAATTCTTGGTTTATATATTTTACAGTTCTGAGTTTATATATTTTGCAATTCTGAGTTTACATATATTTCCTTTTTGAGATTACATCTCGTATTTCTGAGTTTATATATTTTGCAATTTTGAGTTTATATATTTTGCAGTTCTGAGTTAATATATTTTACGATTTTGAGAATTTATATTTTTATATGAGAATTTATATGACAATTCTGAGTTTATATGTTTTACAATTCTTAGTTTATATATTTTGCAATTCTGAGTTTATATATTGTACAATTCTGAGTTTATATATTGTACAGTTCTGAGTTTATATATTTTGTAATTCTGAGTTTATGCTGCCTTTCTGAGATTACATCTCGCAATTCTGAGTTTATATATTTTGCAATTTTGAGTTAATATATTTTACGATTTTGAGAATTTATATTTTTATATGAGAATTTATATGACAATTCTGAGTTTATATATTTTACAATTCTTAGTTTATATATTTTGCAATTCTGAGTTTATATATTGTACAATTCTGAGTTTATATATTTTACATATCTGAGTTTATATATTTTACAATTCTTAGTTTATATATTTTACAGTTCTGAGTTTATATATTTTGTAATTCTGAGTTTATATATGCTGCCTTTCTGAGATTACATCTTGCAATTTTGAGTTTATATATCTTGCAATTTTGAGTTTATATATTTTGCAATTTTGAGTTTATATATTTTTACGATTTTGAGTTTATATATTTTGCAGTTCTGAGTTTATATATTTTACAATTCTTAGATTATATATTTTACAATTCTGATTTTAGATATTTTTCAATTTTGAATTTGTATATTTTACAATTTTGAATTTATATATTGAGATTAAATTGTGAGATTAAAACGTTGCAGTTACCTTTTGAATTTATGGCAGAAACAGGCTTCCATACTGAACCAAAAGTAATCAAAAGTAACAGTAAAGACATTTATAATGTTCCAGAAGGTTTCTATTAAAAAATGCTGTTCTTTTGACCTTTCTGTTCATCAAAGAAACTTGAAAAATAAAATGCATCACAGTTTCCACAAATTATAAAGCAGCAACTGTTTTCAACATCGCTAATGCGTTTCTTGAGCAGTAAATCAGCATGAAAACAAATGAAACTGTCTCTAATGTTAAAATCCATGTTAGACAGATCCATCTGCCTTCAATTAGAGGACAAATCCCAGACCTGGATGTGAGGGTCAGATTTCGGTGAGCGCGTTTTATCAGCTGTGGGAACAAAAGCTCTCCAGATGGACTTCGACTGGTGTTCTGAACCAAATGGACATTTACATGTCAGCACACTTCATCTGTTTAAAATGCAAAGGACACATTTGAATAGAATAGAGCAGATTGCAGTCAATCCTGTGTAGGGGTTAGTCATACGTAACGCGTACATGACTGAAATCTCTATAATGCTGCATCCCTGTGAGATACGCTGATCCTGATGTAAGTCCGTTATCTGCTGTGCGATAATCGTCCAGACGTTCTCGGCTGTGATCTTGGCTTCGTCTCAGCAGCACAGCTGTCAGTTCAGAGGCAGAAGCAGCAATTACACTGAGGAACAATGTGGATTTTAATCCTGGAGGACTTCGGTGGTTTTGATCTCTGATCCTGATGCTGAGACTCATGGAATCTGCTCACAAATGCTCTCCACACCATTACAATCAAATTAGTTCAAGATTAGTGAAGGCGTTTGAGATGTCTGGCCTGTTTTTGACATGAAAAACAAGGACGTTCAGTTTAAAAAAAGCACTTTACTCACTGTTTGAAAGCAAAAAATGTAAGCAATTATTCTAATTTAATTTAAGTACATTTTAGATGTTTTTTTCAGTTGTTAAAGTTGTATGCATTCTTTTGATTACAACTGTTTTTGGGAATAAATTTGTATTAAATCATAAAACAGAAATGAGAAAAAATAAAACTTTTAAATGTCAAATTTAATTAAAATGATTAATAAAATTTAATTAAACAATTAAAATGCAATCCAGAAAAATAGACAACACAGAATTTCTGAAAAAATACAATGCATTTAATTTCATTAAAAATAAAAATAAAATAAATAAATAAATAACATGCATTTCATAGCTATATTATTGGTAAAAGTTGAATACATTTTATAATATTTTTTTAATCAAATTGATTAGATAACCTTTTGCTATTTATTAAAATGTAACAATTGAACAATTAAAATGGAATCCAGAAAAATTAAAGTAGACATTATTGCAAAAAAATTAATTGTCACATTTTTATTTAAACTGAAAATGGAATCCAGAAAAAATGAAAACAGACAACAGAATTTCTGAAAAAAATAAAAATAATAAATTGTAATAAATTTAATAAATTGTTAGTTTTGTTTATCCAATTAGACATCCTGTTGTGGTTTATTAAAATTTACTTAATTAAAATGGAATCCAAAAAAATAAAACTAATTTCATTGGGCAAAATTGTTCAGAAATTTAATTAAACTATTAAAACCGAACCCAGAAAAATTGAAACGGACACCTCAGAATATCTGGAAGGAAACATAAATAAATAAAATATATTTTTTTTAGTCAAATTGATTGGATAACCTAAAATGTAACTAAACAATTAAAATGGATTCCAAAAGTAAAAGAAAATAATAATTTCTGAAAAAATAAAAATCATTTCATTGGGCAAATTTATTGTTAAATTGTAATACATTTTTATTTTTTTATTTATCCAGTTGATTACACTGTATTTGTGATTTAAACAATTAAAACCAAATCCAGAAAAATGTAAGTGGATAACACAGAATATCTGGAAAATAATTAAATAAAAAAAATTCATAGAGCGATGTTATTGTTAAAAATGTAATAATTTTGTTTTATCTAACTGATTTGATAACCTTTTAATTCAGATAGAATCCAGAAAAATTGAAATGGAAAACAAAAAACTTGGGGAAAAGTAAAACCAGTTTCATAGTGTTTTTATCTGAAAGTTTCCTCACGCACGAATGGTTGCTTTAACTTTGTTCCTGTTGGATTCAGGACCGGGGTTTTTTGGCTGAAGGTGAACAAACAGTCAAGTTGAAGTTTCGTTTGGGTTTCAGTGCTAAAGTCCTCGGGGTCTCCTGTACGTCGTACGTTGGCGAGCGACTCCGCGCCAAACACTGATTCACTCTGTCTGATGGAATGGCTGGAATTTGCGTTTGCTGGACTGATAAGACGACAGAGTCGAGGGCAGATCCGGGGGCAGCTGGAATGCATGCGTTTATCACACTACACTGGCACAACAGAGCAGAAAACAGCCTTAACAAAATATTTGTCAAAGGCATGGTGGCAATTTGGAGATCTAGAACTGTTTGTCAAACTGCTTTTATTATTTGCGATGGTTTATTTAGTCGATCTTCGAGTGTCATCTTTGTTCAAGTTTGTATTTTGTTTAATGTGAAGTGCAAACATGCATATAAATGCATTAAGATACAGATGCATATTAATGATCCCTTATAAGTTTCTTAAAATTCTGTCAGTACAATATGTCAGTGTGAAGTCAGATGTGTTTGTATTTGTTCAGGTGTTGAGTTTGATTTGTGTGTGTGTGTGTGTGTTTTTTAGTGTGAGAGGGACATGAGAGAAGAGTCCAGCTGCGCTCACAACAACAGCCTGATGGGAGAAGGTGAGAACATGCATATCTGTCAATATTGCTGGATTTACTGACCTCAAACCAGAGTGAAACCGGTTTCACTCCGCTGGAATGGAGACATAGAGGTTCGAAATTTTGGAGTTGGGAAGAAGTTAATACTTTTGCTCAGTAAGGATGCATTAAATTGATCAAAAGTGCCACTAAAGACATTTATAATGTTACAAAAGATTTCTATTTCAAACAAATTACTCGTTTAAAAGCAAAAAAAATAAATAAAAACAATTATTAATTTTATTTTTGTAACATTTTAGATGTTTTTTGAAGTTGTTGAAGTAGTATGCATTATTTTAATCACTTTATTTTTGTAAATACATTTGTATTAAATCATAAAGCAGAATCCGGAAAAATTAAAATAGACATTATTATTTAAAAAATATATTAAAATGATTAATAAAATTTTATTAAACAATTAAATTGAATCCAGAAAAATAGACAACACAGAATATCTAAACAATAAAATGCTATTCGGTTTATTAGACATCCTTTTTTATTATTCAGATGTAATTGAAAAATTAAAATGGAATCCAGAAATTAAAAACAGACAACAGGCAACATTTCTGAAAAAAATAAATAAATAAAAATAATACATTGTAATCAATTTCAGAAATATAAAATGTTATTCAGTATTTTAGACATCCTTTTTTATTATTCAGTTTTAATTGAACAATTAAAATGGAATTCAAAAATTAAAAACAGACAACAGAATTACTGAAAAAAAAAATTGTAATACATTTCTGAAAAATAAAATGCTATTGAGTTCATTAGACATCTTTAATTGAACAATTAAAATGGAATCCAGAAATTAAAAAACAGACAACAGAATTTCTGAAAAAATAAAAATAATAAATTGTAATACATTTCTGAAAAATGAAATGCTTTTAAGTTTATTAGACATACTTTTTTAATATTCAAATTTAATTGAACAATTAAAATGGAAACAAGAAATTAAAAACAGACAACAAAATTTCTGAAAAAAATAACAAATTGTAATAAATTTCTAAAAAAATAAAATGCTATTCAGTTTATTAGAAATCCTTATTATTGTTCAAATTTAATTGAACCATTAAAATGGAATCCAGAAATTAAAAACACAACAGAATTTCTGGAAAAAAAAATTAATAATAATAATAATAATAATACATTTATGAAAAATAAAATGCTATTCAGTTTATTTGAAAATATCCTTTTTATTATTAAAATTTAACTGAACAAACATAAAAATGGAATCCAGAAATTATAAACAGTCAGCAGAATATCATAAATAAATGAATAAATAAATAAAGTTAAAAGTAAAAATGAAAAACAAAAAATAAAAATAAATTGTTTTCAGTTTATTATACATCCTTTTTTATTATTCAGATTTAATAAACAATTAAACTAGATTCCAGAAATTAAAAACATACAACAAAATTTATGAAAAAAAAATAAAATAAATAAATTGTAATAACTTAATAAGTTGTTAAATTTTTACTTATCCAATTAGACATCTAGTTGTTGTTTTCAGCATTTATAATGTTTATAATGATCAGAAATGTTTTCTGAGCAGCAAATCAGCGTATTATAATGATTTCTGAAGGATCATGTGACACTGAAGACTGGAGTAATGATGCTGAAAATTCAGCTTTGATCACAGAAATAAATTACATTTTACAATATATTCACATAAAAAACAGATATTGTAAATTATGTAATAATATTTCACAATTTTCTACTATTTTTGATCAAATAAATGCAGCCTTAGTGAGCAGAAGAGACTTCTTTTAAAAATATTAAAACATCGTACCAACCCCAAACTTCTGAATGATCATGTAGACTATGGCATTAGTCTGTGAATGTTAATTCAACCTGTTTTATTTATTTATTTAGTCTGGATGTAGTCTTAGTCTTCAAACAACATGGTTAATGAATCATATTAAATATAAATATATATATGAGGAATGTAAAGCCATGCCACAGTGCTGGAGTGTTTCTGTGCGGTTGCTACTGTGTTCTGATTGGTTGTCAGCGTGTTGCTAGTTAAACATCATTGTTACAGTTTCTAATAGAGTTTTTATGTATTTGACAAAGCAGTTTTTATTATAGTTCGGCTGTTGGAGTGTGCTCATTTTGGTCTGTTTTTAATGCAGGAGTTGATCAGTGTGTTTCTGCAGTACAGTACAGTGTTTATTTGCTCTAGATGTGTGCGTTTCCGTTCCGCTGTGAGTGCAGTGAGCTCACGCTTGGCTGGCGTCTCTCCTCCGCTCTGCCAAAACAAGTGCAAGAATGTCTGTGAATCAGATCCAATTAATGCGATTCGACGGAGGCCGGTGTGGAAATGTTGAGTAATGGAGAAACTTGATTTTGGTGAGAGGGATGCGAGTTCACAAAAGAGACTTGTATGGCTTTCATAACCTTTTCTGTGCCAGACTTCTGGCGCGGATCGAACACTAGAAGGAACGCCACACCTCCTCATCTTCTCCTCCCTGTCTGTAAACACAAGCCGCTTGTCTTCTGCTCTTACTTTCTTACTGCGTTCCAAATTTCCCTAAACAAATCTTGTCATCGAGCGGTGGATGCTCTCCATTCATGGCCAATTTTGGAAGTTTCAGAGAGTCGTGGTGAGCGTCTGTTGGCACACGGATGAGTGGGAATTGAAAGAGCAACTCGTGATGTTTTTAGAGGCAGGAATAAATGACAGACAGATGGAGAACGGTGTGTCAGAGGCAGGTGATTGTTAGTCAGGAAGTTTGTGTGTTTGACCTGAAGCATCTCATGTGTCCTGGTAAGTTAAAAAGATAAATGTCTAAACATAAAATGTCCAGTTCATATTGTATTTCACCCCAAAGTCAAGAAAAAAAAAAAAGTGTGTGTGTGTATATATATGTGTATATATATGTGTATATATATGTGTATATATATATATATATATATATATATAATTTATTTATATATTTTACACAATTTAAACTATATACCCATTTTTAATATGATGTATATTTGTATTTATTTATTAGCTTGATTGTTGAATATAGATATATATTTATTTATTTTTAAATCTTAAATATTAAAAAACCAAAAATAGTATAATTTATTATAAATTTTTTTTTAGTTATGTTTTATGTATT
>JAHKKF010522764.1:8265-19939 GCA_019740295.1 Labeo calbasu
AGCTCTGCTCGCCCCGCCCCTCTCTTCTCTCTGGATTGATGAGTCTGTTTACTTTAGCCGCATTTAGCCGCTAAACTTGCTAACTAGCACATTATTAAGAAAGGCGATTGCAAAGATTCATAAAAAAACCCCTTATACTCACTTCCGCTATAAGTAAAGCTGGATCACGAATGATTCGCGCGAACATAGATGGATATGTGTAGATCGGGAGGCACATTCCCTTCAAAAACAAACGTAATCTACTGCATCTTCAACAGCTCAGATGTCGGGAGTAAATGACTACGTTCATTATTACATCCAGCAACACAACACCTCAATCGCTTAATTCTTGTCTAATTTACATCCCTGCTCCGGCATCAAAACATGGAGGACTATTATAACTGATCTGAGGTAAAACGCTCATGTCAATCAACTATCATGGGAGCGGCTTCTGTGGGTGTGACGCCATATATGGTTTATGGTCTGAGAATGGCTTGATTTGAAAAAGGGGATATTATTTTTACAGATTAATTAAAAACCACTGCATGGATTTTTACCATTACAGGGTAGATCTTACATACACTGCCAACACACATTAATGTTCAAACAGCATGTAAAAGTGAACTTAACATTCGATGACCCCTTTAACCAATAATCGGGGTGGGACTATCTGTTTGCCAAACCAATAGAGACAGAGTGACACGTGTCATAATCTGAAAACCACGGCCACCCGGGCGGAAAATAATTCAACGCTCTGCACTGACTTTGTATCGCAGGAAGCTGCCTCTTTGTCATTTCTGTCTTATAACAAAAAAACAGAACAATGTCTAAAAGCTGCTATGTGACAAGGTTACAGTAAACAAGCTAAAAACCCCCGAACTACGTTTTTATAAGCTGTCGACCCAAAAACGAGCATTTAAGGACACAAAAGTAGAGCGCAACATGTCATATTTTGCTGAGAACTATGCCCACTGGAGGTAAACTTTAACAAAGTTCGCAACAGGAAGCAATCATTATTTTTAACCACGTCTAAGGATTATTTCACCACCCTATGTAAACCTGAGAGGAGGAGATATATTGAAAAACTACATTTTACTGGTCTATGTAAGTGCTCCTTTTCCTTACCTTCCTTTTGCTGGAGAAATTATCCAACTGAATGGCTCAGCGTGAAATACCCTGACATTCACAACTTTTTGTGTCCTTAAACGCCCCTTTTTGTGTCAACAACTTAGGAAAAAGTAGTTCTGGGTTTTTTAGCTTGTTTACTGTACACATTGTCACATAGCAGCTTTTAAACATTGTTCTGTTTTTTGTTATAAGTCAGAAATGACAAGGAGGCAGCTTCCCGCAATACAAAGTCAATGGAGAGCGTTGGATTGCCTCCCCCCCACCCCCGGTGTGGACGTGGCCTAAATGCACTCTGTGGCAGTCAGGGGGCGTGTCTGCAAAATCTGTGTGAAAACAATCGCTATTTTTCTCTTTGATGCTATAGGCACAGTAAATTACGCACTTAACCTTTCAAGAATAAAAGAGCAGAACTGGATTACCACAGTAATTTAGATTGTTTCCAGGAAGTGGGTCAATAACAAAAGCACCGTGTGATGAATTTACCTGAATTTCCACCCCATAGCCCATGTAGACTGTCACGGTGTATGTGCAGTCCACATCCGTATTGTACCAGCTCCTGGCTTGCTGCGGTGTCTCTATGTAGCCTCCTGGCGATGTGAAATTGGTGCTGCACGGAGCTGCATTAGAAAAGGTAGAAGGACAGAGAGAGACAGAGACAGAGAAAGTGTGCATCAATAGCGGCGAGCCTTTTCTCATTCTCTCCATCTCACTTCATTGCATTCCCTCCCTTCTTTAATTGTCTTTCAAGGTTTTCTCATTTTCTGTCTGGATCAACAGGGTAGGTTTTCCTGCCCTGCTGTGTAGGAGCACACGGACAATTCAGGTGAAATGGCAGGTGAGCGAATATTTTCTGGTAGCCTTGAAGTCTTTCTGCTCTGTCGGCTCCTTTATCTCCCTCTAGAGTTAAACGCCGCTGCTGGTCAAGAGATATGTTCTCGCTCCATAAAAATTCATATGCTTGGCTTAGGTATTAGTGATGCGCAAAATTACATATTTTCATAATCAAATCTGTCAGTTGGTTGTCTGAACCACTAGTTGGCTAGTGGTATTATGAAAGCCCTGTATCACTTCTAACGGGCCAATCAGATCCAAGTTTATTAATACTGTATATGGTTTCTTATTATTTGGACACCAGTGTTAATTTAATTGACAAGAAATTTTTGTAATAAGTTTCGTCAACAACATTTTTTTCACACGATAACAAAATAAAACAAATGTTGAATGACAAAAACTATGACGAAAATCTACTGACATTTTTGTCAACGAATAAAAATGAGACAAAAATGTTAGGGAGGGAGATTCATTCAGAACGAATCTTCTGGGTTAGGAGGTTAGATGCGTAAATTTGAACTTAATGCATATCATAGCCTATTGACCTATCCGGCGGGACATAAGCTAGCATACATTTGCTGAACATTTCATAAAACATTTTAAAATATCAATATTTGGGAGTAGGAGAAGAGCAGATATATGGATAAATTTGACGATGCAAAAGAGAACTCAGTTCGGTCCCGTTTTCTGAGCGCACGCACCCAAAGCAGCGCCTCTGACACAGCACACAAGCTTTTTTGCGTTGCATGAACGGAGAAATACACACAAAATTATGTCGAACTGTCCATTTTGATGAGTATTCACGTAAACACACATGGTTACGTCTTAGGTGAACGTAAACAGTTGGGAGAATATCAGATGTATACCAGTACATTGCATCCCTAAGTTGGTTTTAAAGGGACAGCAGCTTAATTTAGTTACTATTGTCTGTGACATTGATGTTAATCAAGCAGCAAAAGAAAGACAGAAAATCACTCACTGCTCTTGACTCTTTAGTATCCCTAATAAAGATGAATCAAAATAGATTTATATAAATAAATATGTCTGCTTTAAAGAATGAAGAATGTGATAAACAGGTTGTTATAAAGAATGTATAATTAGCCTATATAACCTATTTTATAGAAATGCTTAATAAATGCATTACACTGTGATTAAAACCATGAAATTTTAGCTGACTAAAAGCTACTGTAGATTTAGTCGACTGAAATCTTGTTACATTTATTCAACTAAAACTAGACTAAAACTAAAACAACTCAGATGACTAAAATGGTTAAAAGTCATAGTCTTTTGACTAAAATGCCATTTAGTTTTAGTCATAACTAAATGGCATTTTAGTCAAAAGACTATGACTAAAACTAAATAAAAATTTCTGGTCTATTTATACTATTTATACTATTTTTGTTTAAATACAATAAAACCAGCCTTTTTCAGTGCATTTAGGCATCACATTATTTTAACAACATACACCATGAAAAAAGTATATTCATTTTGAGATTTGTTAAAGATTACATTTAACAGTATTATTAAATTATTCGTGTTTTTAAAAATTAAAGTGTAAGGTTATAGAAAAGAGCATGGACTATTACATATCCAATATTGGATGACAGCAGTAAATTATAAAAATATCTAATATCTGCTGATAATATATATGATACCAGTATATACTGTTCCAATTAACAGATAAAACTTTTTATAGGGTGCTATAAAGTCACAGTGCACTGATATATCTAAATGTCTCCATATAATAAATATAAAACAATAATTAATTTAAAGCTGCGACTATTTGCACAGCACTAAGTGGAAATAGCATATTTTCTTAGCGAAAAATGCTATTTACACAAGTGCAAATAACAATAGATTCTACTGAAAAAATAGCAGTATTTTGTTAGCAGTTTTCTTTGCAAAGTGTATTTGCACCTCAGTATTATAGTACATTATAAAACAGCATGCAATAATAATGTATTGACTGTAAATTATAATTTAATTAAAGTTGATCACTTATTTTACACTTTTTATTTATTTCATTTGTATTGTAAATAAACGTCTTTCCGATGTGATATGTAATGTGAAAACCCTTTCGAACAACTTCGGTAAAAGATTGGAGCTCGAGTTTGATCGCGTCAAAATATCAGTGTTACCCGCTTAACTACTTACCTATGTTGTAAATAGCCTCTGCCAACAAGGTGGGTTATTTGCACTTAGTGTAAAAAGAACACCATTATTTAAATATATAAATAATATAATAAATACATAATATAAATAAATAAAATTTATTAAATATAATAATAAATTATAAAATTAGCAAGATGTTAAAATTCAACTGAAAGTTCAATATTGCGCAAAGTATTGCTCATTTTCAGTGACACAAACTCTTGCTTTAAAAAATACTTTTATAAATCTAATAATATCATATTGCTTTTATGTTTTAGTTCTGTGACTTTAAAGGGACACACATGTAGCCTGAATTAATTTTAAAAATCAATTTTTGTGAACATTATTGTAGTTCTTTATATTATATGTGGTTATGACTGCTGATTTTATTGCACAAAACTATCAAAAAACCTCATGTAAGAAGGCACCAAATAGAGCGGCATAAAACTGCCTATCCACTGGCATCTTAAAACCTTAAAATCTTTAGGCAAAAGCAGGGCAGGTAAACCTCTGAAGAGACCTGAATTAGGAATCTGGAAGCTGTGTGAAATATATGTAAGTCTAAGTCACGCTGATCGTGTGAATGGTACCTGGCGTTTGCATGGTCGTAATAACTGTTGTGGTGATGATGGTGGAGGTGGTGGTCTCGTCATCCAAATCCCCAGACGCTGATGATGCTTTTACAGCAACATCACTTCCTGGAATGCCATGTTCTACCTTGAGTACTGAGGATTTTTCTTTGTCTCTTTTCACTGGGATTGTTGTATCTTTGGGCTCATTTTTTAACGTTGGTGTGACATCTCCTCTATCTGACTGTTTGGAAGCAGGCGGTGCGGATGTGTGCGCGTCAGTGGTGGTCAGTGAAGTTACAGTCATAGACACAGGTGGTTCCTCTGTGCTTCTCTTCTGTGTTTCTGCTGAAGGTTTGTGTTGGATGTTGAACACGTGCGGCTGGGTGAGGGCGGCGGGCGATGGAGCCAGTGTGGTGGTTCTGGGAGCTGCTACATCGGAGAATGGAGGCGCGTCCTCATGTGGGACCAGCTGTGTGGACTGATCCTGGAGGAGATGGGAACTAGACGATGGCATTGTGGGATGGTGGGCTGCCCCTCCACTGTCTTGAAAATACTGCTCGTGGCTTTGGCCCCGGGGGTCATAAGGCGGGTAGGGCTTAAAAGGCGGATGGTGGTCGAGGCCGCTGTAAGGGGGAGCTGTCGTGAACAGAGGCAGGTCTCTGTCTGTGTCCTGTGTGGTGTGATATGGATTGGACCCATCCTCTGCTTCTAGCTGACCTCCTCTTTGGGTGACTGCTAACCTCCTGTCCATAAAAGAACCTGGAGAAGACATTCAATGTAAGATATAAGTAGAACTCATTATAAAATGTACAGTGAGTTTAGAACTTTAGTAATTTTCAAGCATAATTTCTGATAAAAATGTACATTGATGGAAATGTATGAACTGACATTATAAATTCAGCGATCAAAAGTAAATCACATTTATTTCTATAGCACTTTCACATGTTAACCAAGCGCTTTGCATTATAAAATCATATCAGCAAGATTTATAAAACAACACATACTAAAAAAAATAAAAACAGCAATTGCAAAAAGATAATTCTCCAACAGTCGCTAGAACACAGAAAATTGATAACTAAAGCGTAAAGCAACACACTTACTAAACTATTAAATATATAGCTTCCAAAAAAGTTTTTTTTTTTTTTTTCAGTGTTGCAGCAGCTCTTAAAGGGATAGTTCACCCAAAAATGAAAACTACCCCATGGTTTACTCTTACCATCTTACAGTACTGTAGGTGTTTATGCCTTTCTTCTTTCAGACAAATACAGTCAGAGTTATAAAAAAAAAAATGTCCTGGTTCTTCCAAGCTTTATAATGTAAGTGAATGGCTGTTTGAAGATTTTGAAGCCAAAAAATTGCATCCAGTCATCATAAAAAGTACTCCACACAGCTCCAGGGGGTTAATAAAGGCATTCTGAAGCAAACTGATGCATTTGTGTAAGAAAAATATCCATATTTAAAAATAATAAACCGTAATCACAAGAAAGTGGCGTTCCAGCAGATGGCACAGGAAGTGGTTGTAACATAAGCGCCGATGAGAACATGCCAGTCTTGTGAGAACCAAGTGTTGTTTACAGCAAAGCAAAAACAGTCTCCTCTTGGCTTTTACCGAAATCCTCTGATATTTTTCTTTATAAATCCCTGTTTTGTACATCCTACGTCATCCACTGGTACATCTTTCTTACAAAAATGCATCGTTTCACTTCAGGAGGCATTTATTAACCCCCCAGGAGCCATGTGGAGTACTTTTTATGATGGATGGATGCACTTTATTGGACTTTAAAATCTCAACAGCCATTCACTGCCATTATAAAGTTTGAAAGATCCAGGACATATATATATATATATAACTCTGACTGTATTCATCTAAAAGAAAAAAGTCATATACACCTAGGATGGCTTGACGGTGAGTAAATCATAGGATCATTTTCATTTTGGGTAAACTATCCATTTAATTGTGCATGCAGATTGCAAACAACTCTCTACTGGAGATACTTATAGATACATTTATCTATAATAATATTCAAATATGAGGACACTGTTTTGATAGGGGGGACTGTGTCCCACTACTGATGAAAGATTAGAAATGCCCCGGCAAGAGAACATGAAAAGCATTTAAAAAAAATAAAAATAAAAAGTTCCTTCATAGGTAACTTTGTTTAATGTTTACTTTAATTAAATCCAAGTTAAAATGACTAAAATGAATAATTATGACATAAACAACACCTACTAAATTTATGGACATTTTCATCAAAAAACGAAAATTAAAAGCTGTAAAAATTACCACTACAATAATAACGTGGGTGTTCAAACAACTAGAGTCCTTTTTAACATATTTCAAAGCCAGGCACTCTCACTTTTGTAAAGCCCTGCAACAAATTTCCTCTCTACCACCCAAGGAGAGGAGGACTGCGCAGTTTATACGGCTCATGACGCTTTGTGGTTCAGCCATACGAAATTGCAAAGCATTCAAACTGCGGGGTCAGAACCCCTAGCACATTAACAAAATGGAAAAGTATCCACTAAATGGATTATGATTGGAGGCGCTTTGAAAACGCTGCGGAGCGTGTGGAGGAAAAAAGATAAACTCCTTTGCCATAATTGTTCATTTGAATGCTCTCTCTCCTCCCCTTGCCAATTAATGAGTCCAAACCTTCATCAGGCGGCACGTCGTAATGAGTGGATTTGAGAAGTGTAGCGGTGAAAATGGATCTCCCCCACCTGCACCTGGTGAGATGTAATCAGCCGGCCTTCAGGAGACTGCTGCGTGCCGGGGAAACTTTTGATTTCACAATGCTTCATTTGCACCCTAATAGCTCTCTTTCTGTTTCTCGACTTACTAATAACAAGCTGCTTTCAACAACGGGGATCTGTGTATCTGAAGCGCATTTCCACGAAAGAAAAGGAGAGGATGATATCTCAAACCGAACGGAACTGACGGGTTATTTTTTTCCCCTTATCCTATGAAGTGTCAGAAGGAAAAGATACACATCGTTTCGCCGAGCCGTGATGTGTGTTTTATGAGAGATTGACTTCGCTTTGAGGGTAAAAATCACATCAACATCTAACGCATCACTCAGATCCAGCCAAAATGACACATGAGAGACAAAGCAAAGGGCAGGAAGTCCTCAATTCCTGTCATCTATTTAGAATTCAGCCATTTGTAGATCAAACCCCAAAAGCTGACAGGATTTTTTTTTTTGACGAGGACACCGAAATGCAAATACCGTGAGCGTTAAATGTCAATCAGGGTTTTGCTTTATGATTCATTTATTAGCTGTGCCCTTACATGAGTAATTATGAAATAACTGATGTCAATTTTCAAGGTTGTTAAATTAGACAAGCTGAATGTAATGAATGTGCCTAATGTTATGAGGTGAACTATTATTAATTTCACCCTGAACGCAAAACATTTCTGGAAAGAACCGCTCGCGGAAGTTTGTATCTTGGGAGTTCCTGATTTATAAAAGGCTTCTGAAATCACTACACATATCACACTCAATGTCACAGGGATTTTGTGCTGCAAAAAATCAGCATTCCCAAATGCTTCCCGGTGGAAAGTCCCATATACCCCCTGCACTTCACATAACCCTAGCAGTTCATAGTCCAGGCTTCTCTAAAAACTCCAGGCAAGACCAAACAGACGTGGCGCGCTGAGGCAGGAGAGTGTTTGATTTGCTCCATTAGTGCTGGTGGAGTATAAACAGAATCTCTCAGACTGACTTGACTGTCTGTTCAAAGGTCCCTCAGTGGTGTGCTCTTCAATGGCTGGATTTGACTTTTAAATGACCATGAGCCTGCCTTAGAAGCTTTTTACACAAACCAGCGGGGGAGTGTGGGCTTTGTTTTACCCTCTGTTGCATTTTCTCTTAACTTGCAAATAGGTATGTTCACTGAACTTCTATTTAAATAGTGCCCTTTATGCGCGAAACAAAATGAAGGAGCAATAACTGCAAATAACAGCTGGAGGGAGAAGCGAGGTGTCGCTCATTTTTATGCAAAAAGTTGCCCTGAGACATCTGTAAAGAAGCACATCATTTACTAGTCATTATTTATAAGAAGCTTTTATCCAAAGTGACTTACAGTACATGTATTACCTGGGCAATCCCACTAGAGCAATCTGGGTTCTTTGCCGCCTTCACAACCTCCAAAAAATTGTCCTACTTTTGAGTTCAGAAGTTGTCCCCAAGAGTTTTTGTACTTCAGGCGCGTCCCAATTCGTGTACTTATGCACTATTCTAGTGGTTTTTATTATGAATAGCGAGAAGAGTGTGAAAATTCCAAAAAGAAAATGTGCACTTCAAATGCCCAGATGATGCTCTCTAATGGGAAAAAATACTTTATTTACATGTTACAGTGGGTGGGGCTATTCATACGCTAGATGGTGGTGTACACAATGCATAAACTAAATCCTAACCCTAACCAGCCCTGACAGCGATACATGAAGAGCAGCATGGGATTCTATTTTGGCTGGAACAACAGCATACAAGCAAAACATTTGTAGTACAAAAATAAAACAACACCGATATTACAAATGATAACATTAAAAAGTGTATAAATCACTTGTTTTTTAAAAACAAACATTGTCCAACAGCGACACCAACAGGTAAAGCTACAGCTGGACTTTGCATCTCTCTCGACTCGCCTGAGCCCATTGAGTTTTAACAAAGTCCCTTTCAAGGAAAAGTCTGTTCCATATTTGCAATGCCTTCAGGCAGCTCATACAAGACCAAGTCCTACCTTAACTGAATGGGGGAATCCTAAAATCTCAAAAACTCACAATTAAATTAAATATTTAAAATCAGCAACAATATCTGAAATAAATTGCACCATGAATGTTGTTTCTTATGCTAAAATAGCGTTTAAAAAGCTTATTTTTCAGGCTAGACCAGCCAATGTGCATGCGCAGTCATAGAGCACTTATAACTGCGCATGTGAATCGGCTGGCTAGCCTCAGGTTTCTATTGGACACAATGACTTTACCAGTCAGTGACTGGCTCTTTCATTTAGAAGGTGGGACTATTTTCACAACTCACACATTTAGACATAACCACTTTGTTATATTAAAATAAAATACTTAAAATGGCATGAAAACATCATCTGTGGGAGTTTTTAGTGAGTAATAATCAGCTTGGTGAAATTTAAAGTAAATCTCCATGTCTGTGACCAATATTTGCCAAGCTTTGATGACTGATGGTCTGAAAAAAATCAAAAATAGTTAAAAGTTAGCTATTAAAAGAATAGCTGAATGTAAGTTCACAAATAAAATATACTGTTTAAATTCTGTTGTGAACATTAATTACATTGATAATATATATATATATATATCTGATTGTGTAAGTAATGTTTATTTAACCAAGAAAATGTGACCGCGACATGAATTTACATTTGATTTAGAACAAAAAAATTAGTTTTTTTTTTTTTTTTTGACTTTGCCTCTTCATTTCAGAACACCACCACACACCACTGGTATTGCTTTATTTATTATTTATCTTTATTTATTATTGCTTTATTATTTTGCATAAAAATTATCTTTATACTGAAAGCAGCAATGGATAACTTATCTTAGATCTTAATAAATAAATCAAAGCAAACATGAATGTTAAAACTGTGAACTCAATATAAACAAACGACAAACAAAGTTTATTCCATGACAAAGATTGCATCAGTCACTCAGTATGTATTTTTTATAAAGCTAAAATGGTTTTATATTTATGAAATAGATTACTTTGCAGACAGAGCCCGCCCAAATGCTCTTCTGATTGGCTGTGATTTTTGATTGAATTTTCATTGAGCTGTGTCGCATCTGGTGCGGAAAGACAAATTGCTTGTCTCTGGAATCTTACCGAGTCACATCTGATTAGGACACATTGTTACAATAACACAAAAGGCTTAAACAGTAGAAACAGATGCTTGCAACCTCGAGGTCACAGGTTCCCAGAGAATGCATGGAACATTAAAATAAAAGTTTGTCTTAATGCACTGTAAGTTGCTTTACATTAAAAAAATTAGTAATACTTTAGTATAGGGAACAATTCTCACTATTAACTAGTTACTTATCAGCATGCCTATTATTAACATATTAGTAATCATAAAGCACCTGTTCTGCATGACCATATTCTACATTCCTAATCCACCTTACTAACTATTAAAGGAGAAGTCCATATCCTAGAACAACATTTTACAGATAATGTACTCACCCCCTTTGTCATCCAAGATGTTCAAGATTTTCTTCATATAATGGACTGATATGGTGCCCCGAGTTTGAACTTCCAAAATGCAGTTTAAATGTGACTTCAAACGATCCCAAATGCAGTTGTAAACGATCCCAGAGGAAGAAGGGTCTTATCTAGTGAAACAATCGGTTATTTTCATAAAAATAATACAATTTATATACGTTTTAATGTCAAACACTCAACTTGTCTTGCTCTCCCTGAACTCTGTGTATTCTGGCTCAAGACAGTTAGGCTATGTCGAAAAACTCTGATCGTATATTCTCCCTCAACTTCAAAATCACCCTATATCGCTGTTTTACCTTTTTTGTTAAAGGTGTTTGATCTTTTTTGCATGTTCACTTTGCAAAGACTGGGTCAGTACTTCTGCAGCGATGTAGGAAGATTTTGAAATGATTTTTGAAGTTAAGGGAGAAAATACGATCGACATACAGTCTTAAAAATAAGGTGCTTTAAAAGGTTCTTCACAGCGATGCCATAGAAGAAGAAAAGAACCATTCAGTCAAAGGTTCTTTAAAGAACCACCTCTTTCTTACCTTTTTATAATCTGAAGAACCTTCTTTCACCACAAAGAACCTTCTGTGAAACAGAAAGGTTCTTTAGATGTAAAAGGTTCTTTATGGAACCATTTAGACAAAAAGGTTCTTCTATGGCATCGTGAAGCACCTTTATTTTTAAGAGTGTACCCTAACTGTCTTGAGCTAGAATACACAGAGTTCAGGGAGAGCAAGACAAGACGAGCGTTTGAGATTAAAAAGTATTTAAATTGTATTTTTTTTT
>JAHKKF010522764.1:19989-41428 GCA_019740295.1 Labeo calbasu
AGACCCTTCTTCCTTGGCTGGGATTGTTTACAACCGCATTTGGGATCGTTTGAAGCCGCATTTAAACTGCATTTTGGAAGTTCAAACTCGGGGCACCAGACTAGTCCATTATATGGAGAAAAATCCTGAAAAGTTTTTTTTCTCAAAAAACATAATTTCTTTACGACTGAAGAAAGAAAGACATGAATATCTTGGATGACAAGGGGGAATACATTATCTGTAAATTGTTGTTCTGAAAGTGGACTTCTCCTTTAACTAAGACTTTATTGAGGCAAAAGCCATACCTTAAAATAAAGTGTGACGAAAAATATAACAAGTACATGACAAAATAGTAAAGCTATTGCTTCATCTCCCAGAGCTCATGTATCAGCTGTGTTACTGGAGGAGCGAGTGTTTGACTTTGACAGTAAAGGTTGATGGGTAGCAGACAGACAGTTTTCTGTTATGTCTTTCCACACACCACTCTGCAAATCCTTAACTCCATTTTTCCTTTGCCACTGTTTGCATTGATTAAAGTATAACCGCCTCCTTGGAAGGATGTTTCTCTATCCCAGCCCTAAGTGAGTTTTGATAACAACTCAGTAAGGAGACATTGCGGGTACCGTGCTTTAAGAGAACGAAACAGATGGTGAGAAAAAGAGACGGGGAGAGAAAAAACACACACTACAAGCCACAAGGCATCTAGTGAAAACTGTAAAAAAGAGAAAGACTGCGAGGCAAAGCACTCCCCTCCCCATTGTGTACAGCTAGCATCAATAATGCACCAGGGAAACTAACACAGCGCCTCCCTCACAGCTATACGTCTGCTTCGGCTCCCCGCGCCTCCACTGTGGCCCCCGCTCTGTAAAAAAAACCTTCAGGAAGGAGCATACTGCCAAGTCTAAGTTATGAAAAAGAAAACAAGAGAGAAAAACAAATCAAACTTAACTTCTGCCTGAGCACGTAACTAGCAAAGGTTTCTCTGACACATCTGACATCACTCATTTCAGTTGAGCTGCTTAATTTACTAGAAGTGGCGGATAGGAAAATACATAAAATTGCTTAAGTGACTCATCACATCACTCTATTCATTTACCTTCTCAGTCAAGGTTTCTTCGTCGCCTTCCCATTAACAGTCATACCGTCCTTTTCTTTTATTGTCCTCCATCTCTAGCTCTCTCCACCTCCTTCTTTCAGCCAAAGTCACTCCAAGTCGGAGAGACACAAAGGCCGAGTGAGTGATGGAGAACCGCCTCAAGAGGCACTTTGATGTTTATCATTGAGCTTTTCAAAGACTGTAACTAAAAATGGGGCTTATCTTAAACAGACCGCGGAATCCAAAATAAACGGAGCTGATTACATTTCCGAGCATTTTTATTCACTGGAGAAACGGTTTGTGGAAAGGCCTAAAAACACTATTTGTTCCATCATTTTTTCATCTGAAAAAATAAAGATTGGCGCTACAGGTGATTTTTTTTAACCCCATTTTTACTCTGTCAGAATAAAACTACTCATTCTGCTCCATTTATCCAACCATTTCACATAGCTTTTTCCAAACACAAAGTCAGTAATAATAAAATGCTTGCCAGAACACCAAAAACTGTTTAAAATCATTGCGGATGGTGGTCACAACCCCTTTTTGCTTCCATAATTTGACATATTTCCAAATGAAACAAGATATTAAACAAGATATTAAAGTGGAAATGGGCGTTTCATACCCGAATGGAGCCAGATTGAATGAGAGTCTGTTAAAACAATGTCTAAATTAAGCTATTAGGGTATTGATTAAGAGTGTACAACCGTCTGTGTGAGTTAAACAACAGAAGTGGAAAAGTTGTTTTAGAGGAAAACCAAGTTACTGCTATTTGATTAATGAGGCACTTGCAATTGAAGTAAACTGGGTCATTTGTTAATGTGAAAATACTGTTTCAATAGTGTAGCCATAAGATGTAAACAATATGTGTGTTAATATTTAATGTGAGGAAAAACAAATCCCTTTTCTGTGTAAAGTTCGGACTAATTTGGTGTTGGAAAGATTTTTTAATGTTTTTGAAGATTTCTCTATGCTCACCAAGACTGCATTTATTTGATCAAAAATACAGTGAAAACACTTTTTTATTAAATATTACTAGAATTAAAAATATTGTTTGTCATGTATTTTAAAATGTTATTTATTCCTGTGATGCAAGGATGAATTTTCAGCAGCCATTACAGTTTTTTTTTCAGAATTCTTCATTCAAACGTACGGCATTCAAAAGAACAAAGTTCAAAAGAACAACATTTATTTGAAAATTGTCAACAATTTGAAGTCTCTACAGTCAGTATTGATCATTTTAATGTGTATTATGTAATGTATCTATTGAAAAAAAAAAGGGAAAAAGCTACTGTACAGCAGTAGTGTATATCCATGTACAACTTTGTTGCCATAAATCTGTTAAAACAATTATTTTAAGATGATTATTATTTAGCTGCACAGCTCAAATAACTTTTTACACAAGTGCTTTTTATAAAAAATATAAGCTTTTTATTTTTAGGGGTTCAAGCGCTTAGTGCTGAAACAGAATGAGATATCGTCACCAAACTCTGAGGTCACAGGAGAAAATTGGTCACTTGGTGGCGCTGTAAGAGGGAAAAACATAAAAATGGCTATAACTGCGCAACCATTTGTTCTATCAACATGGAAATCTGTCTGCACAGTCTTGTAGCAAAGTGTCTACGAGGACATTGGTGTATCTCAAAAAACATGGCCGCCACTGGTCGACGAAGTTTGAGCACTTGTTAGACAAGTTTACCAGAGACCGATCAGAACGAAACTTGGTGGGCCTGTTCAACTCACGGCCCCAAAGATCTGAGAGAAATTTGATAGAAATCGGCCACTGGGGGGCGATATTGCATTTTTCGAAGTTGTAAATGACTGTACATCACTCGGTTTTTAGCGCATACGCACAATATTCATATCATATGACAGAACTCCTCATTACAAAAAAAATTGCCTCTAGAACCAGTGCTGTCAATTAAATAGTTTGTTAAATGATTGAGAAGATGTAAAAAAAAAATACTTTTGTGAACTAGTTTTAGGTTTTTCACTCTATCTGGAAAAAACACTGCAATACAATTCTCTGGACTCTCTAGGCCAACAATTGTCAAAAAAAAAATTGTAATTTACCCTTTGAGAAGCTATAATGTGGGCGTGTCCAAATTTACTCAAAATCCTATAAAGCCGAAAGAAAAACTCAAAACTTCTCAAAACCTGCTGAGCACGAGACAGGTGATTCTAAACAAACATGCAAAGTTTTAAGGGTATCGGACCACAGCTGGCGCTATAAGAGTCATAAACATTAAAAAACATATTTCTATGGTAAATTTCCTGGATTTACAGCCTTGCTAAATAATATGTGACGTCTTATTCCTTATATGTTTAAATGCCTTAAGCGCTTGAACCCGTAATAACTGCTTGCAGCTATATTTTACTTTAAATCCTCCAAAAATGGGCTCCATTCATTTTCTTTGTGAGTGCCATTTAAAAAAAGAGGGTAATAAACATTATCGATTTATCTGGACCTGTATTGAACCTGGAATATACTTTTAACAAGTGTAACTCTCTCAAATCCAAATGTCTGCTTACACACACACACACAACACTCTTTTTATCCCCAGAGGAAACTTGAAAGAATGTCACTTCAGTTATGATGAGCCCTTTCAGAGAGCATGAGGGAAATTAAGGGGAGAAGTGAGATGAGGTGGCTACATCACCCCTAAATTGATTTTCTTTGATTCGTGTCTTCCCCACTCACAGTTCAACACTTGCACTCCACACACACAAGGCTTCATAATTAATCTATTTGGATGGCAGAGAGCTGCTCACAGACTCCAATTATATGGAGAGGGAAAGGGAAAGAGAAAGAGAGAGACTCAGAGGTGAGTAATCGCTTCCTCAGCACACTATACTCGTCACATATACAAACTGCATTTTTTGATTCTTAAATGTAGTTTTCATACAATGTAGCTTTAATATAACTCATTTTATAAAGTTTGAATTATTTATCAAAATATTTATGGTTTATCTTTGGCCAAAAAAACAATAACAAACTATATATTCAACCCAGAATTACATTCATACATCTTACTCTATCTCTTGTGACTGTTTTATTGTTAAAACTAAGTTAAAAAAATAAAAGTATTTTTAAAATGTTTATTAATTGAGATAAAGCTGAAATAAAATTTAATTTAAGTATTAGATGAAAATCTTAAATTTAATCTTAAATTTGAGCTTAAAAAATAAAAATGTGTCCTTGGCAAAATTGAAATTAAATAAAATTTAATGTTAGATGAAAATCTTAAAATTAGTCTTAAACTTAAAAAAATAAAAATATTTCCCTGGCAAAATAAAATTTAAAAAAAGCTGAAATAAAATTTAAATATTAGATGAAATTCTATCTGTAACTTAAACTTAAATTTGTCACTTAAGTGGCTAAAATAGAAATGTTTCTTTAGCAAAATAAAATAATAAAAAAAGCTGAAATAAAATATAAATATTAGATGAAATTCTTAAACTTAATCTTAATCTTAATTTAAGATTAAAAGATAAATATTTTTCCTTTGCAAAATAAAATAAGATGAAATAACAATTAAATATTAGATGAAACTCTTAAACTTAAATAGAAATGTTTTCTTTGCAAAATAAAATTTAAAAAGCATAGATAACATTTAAATATTAGATGCAATTCTTAAATGTAAACTTAACCTTAGACTTAAGATTTAAAAAATAGAAATGTTTCCTTGGCAAATTAAAAAAACAAAACAAAAAAACAGCTGAAATAAAAAAAATGTAAATATTAGATAAAAATCTTAAACTTAATCTTAAATTTAAATAATACATTTTTTTTTTTTTTTGGCAAAATTAAAAAAAAAAACAGAAACAAAATAAAATGTAAAAATTAGATAACATTTTTAAACGTAATTTTAATCTTTCACTTAAACTTAAATTTGTCATTTAAGTTGCTAAAATAGTAGTGTTTCCTTAGCAAATTCAATTAAATTAAAAAGCTGAAATAAAATGTAAATATTAGACGAAAATCTATAACTTAAACTAAAAAATAGAAATAATAAAAAAAGCTAAAATAAAATTAAGTTAAATAAAGTTAATTTAACTTTAAGATAAAGTTAAATAAAATTAAATAAAAATCTTAAACATAATCTTAATCTTAAACTTAAAAATAGAAATGTTTCCTTTTGAAGTTGATATATATATATAAGAATTATCATTTAAAATATTCATAAAAACAATAGCATATAAACAATACTAAAATAACACTGCTCTGTGACCTAAACAATATTTTTTTATTTTATTTCTTTTTTAAATGTAACCAAATTACAAATAAATCCAATATAAAAATATAATTCAAAACAGTATATACTACAATAACACTCCAAATACAAATGTAAACAG
The DNA here is from genome assembly GCA_019740295.1 of Labeo calbasu. Taxonomy (NCBI): domain Eukaryota; kingdom Metazoa; phylum Chordata; class Actinopteri; order Cypriniformes; family Cyprinidae; genus Labeo; species Labeo calbasu. The sequence continues at coordinate 25,418 of JAHKKF010522764.1, forward strand.
AAGCATAATGTATATATAAGGATTAAAGGTCTAAAATACTAAAGGTTCAAACCCAAAAAAATGATTGCTTGTGCCATTAAAGGTATTTACCTAATCTTTACCAGATTACCTAAAAATGAAAAAGTCTCACATCATTTACTCACATCCATTTACTGAAATACAACAGGCCCGGCATGTCTCAAAACCGAAAGCAACATTAGCACCAAATATGCTTTTGTTTAATGTTCTTAAAGAAACAACATGTATTTTAGTATTTCAAATCGTATGGGTAATTGATGGCAGAACGAACTACAACTTATTTCTGGGTCATTCCAGGTGAGTGATCATGAACCAAGGTTAGTGTACAGTTATAAACATCAGCTAAATGCCATAACAGCTCACGATTCATTGGAGTTTCTTAAAGTAAACCTATAGCTACATCTACACAGCACGAGATCTAAGAAAACAGGGAAAACAGAGACACCGTGGAAACACAACACACCATAAAACATATTGGCATTCTCAAATAATGGCAGTAAAGGATGCATCCAGAGACACACACACACACTCGCAGACATTTTAATCTACTAAAGTAAACAATGACGATGTGAAACGTTTTTAGTGCTGTAGCAGCCTGACAAATCCTGCAGCATTGCTCTGACACATTCCAGCACCCTTCATTATCTTCAACCCCGTCACACATAATTCAAAGGCCCTTTGAAACTTCAAGCTGGGAGAGAAAGCGTTCTCTTTCAGCCCTATTCTGTCACAACAGAGAGCAATCCAAGTTACTAGGAAAAGCATACTGAGCTGGTTTGACATCTTTCACAATTCATCAGAGATAACAAAGGCAATTTGCAGTACCTGCAAAACACGACGAAGCCGCGCAGTCTCCGAACGCAAATAAAATATGATGATAAAGTAATCAGAGCATTAAAAGGTCTAAGAAAACATCCTGTGCTGCAGTCTACCGGGGGCCTGATTTCAGCAGGATGATACGCTGAGACTAGCAAGGTGAAAAACAGTTTTAGAGACTCAATTGGCTGTGTTGTGTTTACTTCAGTCGGGATTGTGATTGCTCCAGTCGTTTACATCAGATTGCTTCACAATAGTGATGAAACAAGCAGTTATTTTTAAGCCGCTCTCATCGCTACCTTAAGAAAGACCTGTTGTGAATTGGAAAATGCAGTAAAGGTTTTTGTTGAGGGTTGAAAGTAATGGTGATTGCTGTGGCACTCCAGTTACTTTGAGTGTGTGTGAATGGCTCTAATCTTGAAGCTCTCTTTACAATGTGCGAGTAAAACAAGCACATTTTATTTATTTATTTTTTTTTAGATTAGTGGAGAAATCTGGTTGTACACATTCTGTAAGTTCTCTGTATGTTGAAGGCTCTACCACAGCTTTGTTTTTAGAAACGCAACAAAATTATTTGATCGTAACAAAGAGAACTAATTCTCACTGTTATTTGTATTGTACGTGTTAGGCTGATGACTGATTAAAAAACAATTACGAATGAAAAAATATGTAATTAAAATAAATAATTATAGTTTATTTGCTCACACAAACACATAAAAAAATCTAATTTGTATTTCATTTCTTTTATAAAAAAAGTGTAACAAATTATAACAATAAACGAACATTTTAATTTGTAATTTTAAAATATAATTATAAAATTATACTGATAAAATATCAATTATAGCATCATTTTAAACAAAAATATTTTTTATAATTTTATTTAAAAATGACAAATTAAAATGTTTATTTCTTTTGTATTATTTGACTAATTATTGATATGGTTACATTTTCATAAAATACATGAAATACAAATTAGATTTGTTATGTGTTATATATATGAAAAAAAAATATGTTTTATATAATTTTATTTTAAAAAAATGTAACCAAACTACTGACTAAACAAATACTAATAATAATAACAATAATTGTAGAATATAATTATAATTATATATTTTGCAATGATATAATTATACTTGTATATTTTGCATACAAAATTATACAAAATAAATAAATTGTGATGTAGCTAACTATTTAAATCTTTTAAATAATATGATCGTTTATCCACACACATAAACATACATAACAAAACAATATATAATACACATAACAAAAAAACTGATTAAACATTTTAACTTTAAAATAAAATGATAAAATTATACATTTTGTTTTAAATATACCAAAAAAGTAACACTATGTGTGTGAATAAACTATCATTATTTATTTGTTTTAGTTACATATTTTTATTTGGTAATGTGATTAATGTGTGTGTATGTGTGTGTGTAAAATTTCATTTTAAAAGAGTAACCAAACTACTGACTAAACAAACAACAATGATACTACTACTACTACTACTACTACTAATAATAATAATAATAATTATTAGTAGTAGTATTTTAAAATATAATTATACATTTTGCATAAAAATGCTACAAAAAAATAACTAAACTGTGATATGGCTAACTATTTTAAATAAAAAATAAAATATATTCACACACACAAACACACATAATTAAACTAATTTATTTTATAAACATGTAACCAAATTACTGATTAATCAAATAATTAAAAAATGAATAAACATTTTAATTTTAACATAAAAATATAATGATACAAATACGTTTTTTTGTTTAATTGTGATTATTATTTAGATAACTATTTAAACGTTTAAATAAAAACTTGTAAAACTACATATTTTGTTTAAAAACATAAAATAAAATAACATTGTGATGTTCAGCATAGCACACCACATATTTAAGACCTGTTGAAGTAAAGAAAAAAATCAACTCATAATTAATAATTTTAAATATTAAATTGTACTAAATGAATGTGTTGAATCTCTACTCTAATTCTTTTTTTATCTATTTTTTACTTTTTTTTTTTTATAAAAAAAACCTAAGACCCTTGACCCTAAGACTTACACTCTATTTGTTTTCTAACTGCTTGTGTTCTTAAAAAAAGGCCTCTAACATTATCTTTCTCTATTCTTTTTCTATTCTATTTGTTTTCTATTTATTACATAATTAACAACAACAAAACAACAAAATGCTATGTGTACTGCGTTAGGCTAGAGACATGTCATAACACTTGCATATTATTGCTCTTTTGTTGATTTTGATTGCTTCAGTTGTCCTCATTTGTAAGTCGCTTCGGATAAAAGCGACTTACTAAATCACTACATGTAAATGTCAATATAAATTGATGGCCTTACCATGTAGCAAAAATGTAGCTGTTACAAATCTCTGTAATAATTTCTCCAGAGCAATAGCTATAAATCTATACACACCACGGCTCTGTCTTCTACCTTGTTCTATGTCTTCATCCAAGATTTAGAGTCACAGGCACCACTAAACTGACAACTGCTCTCGCTCTTTACTGTCGTTTCCCCTTGTGACTTCTGGAGATATCTGAGAGTTCACCTGTGTGCCAGATCTGAAGTTACAGGCTGTGCCCCCTGCTAGACACAGCAGCACAGGTGCCTCTAGTCCTCTCTACCCGTCCTTTCTTCCATTCGGCACACCACAGTGGAAAGGTCACTCTCACATCTCCATAATGACCAGAGACAAAGAACAAGCAGGGCGGATCAATGCAAGGACACCTGCTATCAGTGGCTGCTTATCGACCGGCAGCCAAGAGGAGCCAGTGATGCACTCAGGCAGGCATCACCTACTCCGTCCCAGCGGAGAAACAGCCAGAGCAAAAGAGAGAAAGACAGAGAGATAGAGCACTACCCAGCCAATGTATCGATCTCCCTCCCTTTACCATGTGTAAAGACAATCAACAAACCAGAGCAAAAGTGAGAGTCGATGTATAAAGTGACAAACAGAGTTAAGCAGAAACACACAACTTACAAAATTAACACAATTCTGTCAGTCCATGCTTATGCTTTGTTTGTCTATTTGAATGTTCTTCATCAAATTAATATTTTGCTCTTGAGATACGTAGCATCATAGTGTTGCTAGTTAGTTCACAAGTAAAATATATTAAAAATACCCACCCTTTTTTGTCCCCTAAGAATGGGCAATCTTCTTTTTTAAAATTTGCTAAATTTATGGGTCAGACTTAAGGTCTCATCCATGTCCAGCTATTTTTAGCTGTCCAACCAGCTCATTTTGCTGTTTGATATTGCAAACTGGTGTGTCTTACCATATTATTTTAATTTATTATCTTAATTATGAACACACTGGTTTGTAGTGCAAACAGTTTCACCATTTACTATTATGTTGTTATTCTTCTTGTTTTTTCCCTATAGCCAAGTGTGTAACTTTGGTTTGAGAAGAGTGGGGGACACAAAATGGGGGGAAATCCCCCCATAAGAAAATTTTGTTCATTTTAAATTTAAATGCAAAAATCTGGTGCATTTTGAGAGCGGAATCAAGTGACTAGATTCTTCATCAAATGAAGAAATGTGCTATTGTAAACAATTTTGTGCTCTAGTAGTAATTTATTTATTGGTTGCATAGATGTGAATGTGATGGTAGGGCACAATTTTTACTACATAAATTCTTATAAAAAAGCCACAAATGCCTAGTTCTTTCATGAAACTCTAGATGGTGCAGGCTGACGGGTGTTAACGTAACTGATGATATTCACAGCCTTATACCACTTGGCACAAGCTGAAGCATGATGCTAGCATGTTTTTATTATGCTGCTAGCTTTTTTTTACATGACTACCATATTGCTAGCATGATTGGCATGTTTTTACCATGATTATCATGTTTCTAGCATGATTAGCATGTTGACAGCATGATTCTACTGTGATTGTCATACTGATACCATGTTGTTACCATGTTACTAACGTTTCTAGCATGATTAGCATATTGATAGCATTTTTTACTTATTTTTTATTAACAAACATCTTCTTGCAAGACATGTAGTGCGAAGTTACATAGTATCTTGATTTGTACATGAAATTTTACATAGAATTTTGTAGCATAACCGCATTTTACAGCATGACAAGAAGAATAAAGAAAAAAAATAATAAAAACAATAATAATAATTAACAACAAACCACTACAGCAAAACCGTCTAAACCAGCGAACACAGAACACCAGCTTTGGATGGGATCACAATATACAAAATTGACAGAATTTAGTAATCGATCTGTTCCAAAAAAAAAAAAAAAAAAGCTAGTTGTCCAAAAAATGTAGAAATTTCCTTGGTAGTATATTTTAATGTGATTAGAATGTTGCTAGCATATTTATAGCACAATTAGCATGTTGTTAACAGGTTGCTAGCATGTCTCTAGCATGATTAGTGTGTTTGTATCATATTTCAATTTTAATTAGCATGTTATAACATGTTTAGCATGATTAGCATGTTTTAGCCTATTGCTAGCACGATTAGCATGTAGTTAGCATGTTCTTAGCACGGCTTTAGCAAGACTAGCATGTGGCTAACATGTTTTTGATTGGCATGTTGTTAGCATGTTTTTAACAGGATTATCATTTTGGCAACATGTTTCTAGCATGATTAGCATGTTATTACCATGTTGCTAGCATGTTTCTAACATGATTAGCATGTTGCTAGTATTTTTTTTAACATGATCAGCAACACACACACAGTAAAAAATACAGTATAATATATTTAGAATGTATAATATTCTAAATCTCTTGACAGCATGACAGAATTTCACCAGTACTCTAATCTTATTATCTTTAAAATCATCATCATTAGTTAATTTTATTTATTTTTATTATTATTATCATTTCTTTTATTTTCTATGATGTAAGATTACACTGAATAATCACTCATTGTCTGTGCTTTCAGATGGTGCTGACAAATTTGTGTTTTGTTTGTGCAAAACCAAGGAAATGTTTTTGATTAACACACTAATATTCAAAGAAGATCCTGTTTTTGTGACAGGAATGCATGCATTTGTTCCATGTTCATGTTGGAGTAGCTGGCTGGCTGTTTTTCTTTCAGAGGGTTGTGCTCTTCAATCTAATTGTGTTTAGAGCATCCTGTGAGCACTCTGCTTCTTGTCCGTATCAAAGTAAAAATCTTATGTCTTGGCATGAGCATGGCTGTAATACAATAAACAGGATCTGATTCAATGCTTGGTCATCGCTTATAAAAGAGTCTTTTCAGACCGACTACATTGTCAGCATAACCTCCTCAGCAGAAACTTCAGAGCAATGATTGATGTGAACGCATCGTCTGCAAATGCTACAGATGCACTCAACTCCCTCGTTAGTTCTTCAAATGGGGAGAGAAAAGAAATTATGTTCTTCAATAAACCCTTTGGTGGGCACTGAATGTCGCGGGCTGATCATAATCTGCAGAGTAAACCGTGTGCTCATGTTTGCTTTAAGAGGCTTTTCAGTACACAAAACATGCTGTTCCACCTTGCTGTGACATCTTGCTGTAGCATTATTGGTGCTATTCCCAAGTGAATGAAAAAGAGTAATAGAGCATGCTGTTGAGGGCTCTTTTCACATGCAAAATTGAATCTATATATATATGTGTGTGTGTGTGTGTGTGCGTTAGAAAGAAACATGAAACACTTCTCACCCGTTTCAACCCAGAGTGCACATATCTAGTAGCCTAATATTGCAACTGATGCAACAGAGGAACAGGATATAAAATATCAGCATCAGACATCATTTTGAGGTACAAGACCTCAATATGTCACATTTCTGAACATGGCAGCCTTGAACGGATCATGGTGAAATTTTGATGTGCTGCCTAAATAGGAATAAACAAACTGTCAGGGAGTCGAGGAGTCTGGCTGAGCTCACTGACCTGATAAAACCCCAAACCAGAAGTGTCCTGACTGCAGCGTGTTCATGCACAAGCTTCAGTCAATGAGCATTTTTAGCTTACAAGTCAAACAGCTCGGTGTAAGAAAGCTCAAAGGGAGAAGAGATTCTAGGCAGAGTCGGTGACATAGAGCGGCTGGGTCAGACTGGGGAAAAGACGGAAAACTGGATTTGCTCTGCTGGGGCATAATATAAAAATTAAACCCTTTAGAAGCAGTCATGAGGGTCTAAGAAGGGTTTGAATGAGCTGATGCAGAAACCGCATGATTAATATAGCATATTATTGCATGGATCCTTTCAGCATTTACGTGTATCTAATTTATGTGTTTCATGCATATACACTATAAAAAATATTTTTTGAAGTTATAAATAAAACAAAGACACTGTTTCAGATTCTTGGTGCAAAATTCAAAATTTCATGTTTAATTCAATACATTATTTGCCTTTTCTTTGTAATAATTTCTGAGTGAAAATTGTTATGCATTTCAGACTACTGTATGTCTTTCTAGATCAATGAGCCACAGTAGAAATCCTTCCTAAAAATAAAATTCTTTACTATCACTTTTTATCAATTTAGCCTTGAAGAGTAGCCGTGAGTGCCGTTTCCGCAACTGAATTAAAAAAATAAAAAATAAAAAAAAGTTTGCTGTGCCTTTTTATTTGACAATTCTGACTTTTTTAAAAGAAGTGTGAGATATGAACTCACAATTGTAAGTTATAAAGTTAGAATTGCATGATATAAACTTGAAATTGTGAGTTTTAAAGTCAGCATTGCGAGATATAAACTCGCAATTAATAGTTATAAAGTCAGAATTGTGACAAACTCAGATATAATTAGAATTGTGAGACTAACACTTGCAATTCTGACTTTTTTCTCACAAATCTGAGTTTATATCTTGCAATTCTACGTTTTATCTCAGAATTGTGTGATATAAACTCAGAATTGTGAGTTATAAAGTCAGCATTGTGAGATATAAACTCAAAATTCTGACTTTTTTCTCAGAATTGCGATATAAAAGTTATAAATATAATTCCTTGTATGATATATGTCAGAATTGTGAGATAAAAATTCACAATTCTGACTGATTTTCTCACAAATCCAAGTTTATATCTCGCAATTCTAACTTTTATCTCAGAATTGTGTAATCTAAACTCGCAATTATGAGTTATAAAGTCCAGAATTGCATGATATAAACTCGAAATTGTGAGTTATAAAGTCAGCATTGCAATTTTTCTCAGAATTGCGATATAAAGTCCAATTTTGGGGGGGAAACAGACTGATATGTCCTCAGAATTGCAAGTTTATATCTCACAACTCTGAATTAACTCACAATTCCACATTATAAAGTCAGAACTTGCAATTTTGACAAAAAAGTCACAATTCTGAAAACAAAAGTCTTGCAATTCTGACTTTATTTCTCAGAATGGCGAGTTTATTTCTCACAATTGCAAGTTTATATCACACAATTCTAACTTCATCTCTCAGAATTTATATCTCTCAGAGTTTATATCTCAAACATAATTCAGAGAAAAACAGTCATAATTGCGAGAGGTAAACTCGCAATTACGAGAAAAAAAAAATCAGAATTGTGACACAAAAAGTGGCAATTACCTTTTTCTTCCATACTTCCAAATCAATGAGTTTGATCATGATTTTTGACCATGCATATTCTTCACAAGTGAAATTAAGCCCTTGTGTTCTATTTTGATGCTAAACATCCTACTTAACAAGGAAACTGCCCTATTTACACTTCCTGACCAGTCAAAGGATGCACATTAAAACAATAAACAAAAACAGCAGTGATTAATGGCCCCCTTTCTACCCAATTAGCAGCCCCCAAACAAATCACTTTCTTCACCCCCATTCACTCACCTCATGCATCTCCCTTTGCACCCAGGAGAGTTTCGTACCAATTTATTTAGACCCTTCCTGGAATACAGGTCTTTGTGTTCCTGCTTAAAAAAACGGCCTTTTGTTTGGATGCAGAAAACATTCACCCTTGAGCAACAGATTAGCAGTGCTGGCTCTTTGTGAGGCTGTACAAAGCCAGAGCAATTAAGGCTCTTCTTTTCCTTAACAAGCTTTAATCCAGACATGCTTTCATTTCATTTCATCTTTCTCGAGCTGTGCCAGCAAGACTGAGAGATGCTCCCCTGTGCTTCATATACAGTGCCAATCGGCAGCCGCTGCTCTCAGAGCCTAATCCGTGTCATCTGTGTGCTGAAGAATACTGCGTTTCATTAAACCGAGACATCTGATGCACTGAAGTTTTACCACAGGAACTGTCATGGTTATTACATGCTTTACAGTCTATTTTATGGATGTTGCTTACTGTATATTATCTTAAATGCATGATTTATAGGGTATATCAAAGAAAACATTATTTTGACTCCTTATTTTGACTAAAGAATATTAGATATTCCAAGAACTTCCCAAATGTATGTCCATATACCACATAATTTGTTGATATAATTAAAGGGATAGTTCACTCAAAAATGAAAATACTCACTCTCATGTCGTTCCAAACCCGCAAGACCTTCGTTCATCTTTGAAACACAAATGAAGATATTTTTTATGAAATTCGAGAGCTTTCTGACCCTTAATAGACAGCAATGCAACTACCACGTTCATGGTCCATGAAGGTAGTAAAGACTTTGAATTTTAAAAGCATCTACATAATACTTTAACATCTTGTGCAAAACATCTACATATTAGTTTTATATACTCTACACAATGTTTTTAAATTGCAGCCGGTGTCAGAGATTACAACTTAGCCTTAACAATACTAACATTCTCTATTTGTGCGCAGTAGGTTTCCACAATACACTAGCAGCATATCAATGGAGTGCTGGAACACTTTGCGATGGAAAACAGGCTAATCAGCCTCTTCAGGCAATACACAGGAGGAGACGTTGAATGACATTAGACTCTAATTTCCAGCCGTCATTATCTCATTACTCTGAGAAGGCAAAACAGAAAAACATGATCCAATTTCTCTCCAATCCAGGGTTAAGGATGCCGAATGCAGCCCTATCAGCTCTCTAATAGTTCTTCTGCACTTCCTTTGGACTTTGTATCTGAGGGGCAAATTCACTGTGACACTAGCATGTCCACTTTGCTTACACATGAAACATTTTCTGTCAGCTAATGCTGTAGATTATAAAGGATAGCTCCTAATATGATTATAAAAATATCAATAAAATTAATAAAAAGGAAGAACATATTGTAGGCTAAATGATGCAATTTAATTGCTATTTATTTTACAGATACAATAATGAAAAAAAAAAACTCCTGGAACCAACTGAAGTAAACTTTGTAAAACTACTATTATATCAATGTGTAAAAATATTCTAAAACTGTAAATCACATACACACTTTAATGATCTCTTATTAAAAAGTATATCTGAGTCATTTGTACATGAATCAGACTACTCTGGTTTCTGATTCACTAAAAGGAGTCATTTCTTAGTGAATCAAACTTCATCAGTCTTGGTGCATGTTTTTGGTTTACTAAAAAGAATCAATTTAAAAGTCATTTGTTTGTGAATCAAACCTCATTGGTCTTGCTGCAAATTTTTGATTTTGCTAAAAAGAAGCATTTCATGCGATTAATTTTTTTTGCAAATCAGATCTCCCTGGTCTTTCTGCATGTTTTTTTTTCATGTAAAAGAGTTATTTGTTCCTGAATCAAACTACTGGTCTTGCTGCCTGTTTTTGATTCAGTAAACAAAACTAGAGTCATTTGTTCATGAATCAGGCCTCACTGGTCTCTCTGCATGTTTTTGATTCACTAAAAACAACCCGTTTAAAATAGTCATTTGTTATTGAGTCAAACTACATTGGCGTTGCTGCATATTTCTGACTTACTAAAAAGATCTGTTTCATAAGATTCATTTGCTTGTGAATCAGATCTCTGTTGTCTTTCTGCATGTTTTTGATTCAATAAAAAGCACCAGTTCAAATGAGTCTTTTGTTCTTGAATTAAACTACAATGGTCTTGCCGCCTGTTTCATAAGAATCTTTTTTGTGAATCAGATTACACCAGCTACACTGTATGTTTTTGATTCACTAAAAAAAAAAAAAAGAGCCATTTGTTAATAAATCATCTGTTGATGTGTTCGTGAATCAGACCTCTCTGCATGTTTTTGATTCAATAAAAAGAACTAGTTCAAATGAGTCTTTTGTTCTTGAATTAAACTATATTGGTCTTGCTCCCTGTTTCATAAGAATCTTTTTTGTGAATCAGATTACACCAGCTACACTGTATGTTTTTAAGTCACTAAAAAAACCAACAAAAGAGCCATTTGTTCATGAACCATCTGTTCATGTGTTTGTGAATCAGACCTCTCTGCATGTTATAGATTCAATAAAAAGAACTAGTTCAAATGAGTATTTTGTTCTTGAATTAAACTATATTGGTCTTGCTGCCTGTTTCATAAGAATCTTTTTTGTGAATCAGATTACACCAGCTACACTGTATGTTTTTGAGTCACTAAAAAAAACAACAAAAGAGCCATTTGTTCATGAATCATCTGTTGATGTGTTCGTGAATCAGACCTCTCTGCATGTTTTTGATTCAATAACAAGAACCATTTTAAAAGAGTCATTTGTTCTTGAATCAAACTACATTGGTCTTGCTACATGTTTTTGATTCACTAAAAAGAACCAAAGAGTCATTTATTCATGAATCAGGCCTCATTGGTCTCTCTGTATCTTTTTGATTCACTAAAAAGCAGCTGTTTAAAAGACATACTTGTTTTTGAATCAAACTACATTGTTCTTGCTGCCTATTTTTGATTCACTAAAAAGAACTTTTTGTGAATCAGACTACACTGGCTGTTTATGATTTACTAAAAAACCAAAGAGCTATTTGTTCATGAATCAGGCCTCACTGGTCTCTGCATGTTTACATTCATTAAAATAATGAAGTATAAAAGAGTCATTTGTTTGTAAATCAGACACATTTACCTATTGCATCGTTAGATTAATATTGGTATATTATACAGAACGGGTGCTGGTTCCTCAGCATGTAAAGGTCAGCAACTCCTGCTTTAGTGAACCAGATACTAAAACAAATGCAGATAGATAATAAATGGCACTTTCTTAGTGAATTCCCCTCTGAACATGCTAAAACTGTTCATGGATGAAAACACATACAGCTGCGTAATTCCTCTCTCTTGTATTTTAGAGTGCAATTAAGCAAAAAGCCACCATTCACAGCATCTATTACACGATGACTAATGAGAACGTCTACTCTGTCTTCTTTGGTTTACACAGGTCTTTGGATTTTGCCAGGTGGCTAGTCTGTGCCACCTGACGCCATGTTGCCTCAGTCAGCACGTTCATTTCCCTTCATTAACAGCTGCTAAAACAGCACTTTACACACCGTACGCGCGCTCCTCATTCCAGCTCACTAGCACGGCTCTTCAGGGACTGACAAATAACTGCATCCTAATGGTTCCAATGTGCTCATTTCACATGACCTTTTGTTAATGCCAGGAAACCACCTCCTAAACGCACATTAGCATGATGCAAGTCGTCGCCACCGCTACCCTTCAAAGCCTGCCAAATATCTATCCCCACGGAATAGCTTTTACTGCTGCTGTTAATGAAGATGTCCTACTAAAAATCATCATCACAAGCAGGGTGCCGAAAAGGTAACAAAATGTAAAAATACTGCAACCTTTTGAAGCTTAAAGCTCCGTCTAGCCTGCTAATTCAGACTTATCTATAATGAAGTTATAACAAAACAGCTCCGGCTTTAAAAGGACTATCAGCACATTCACAAACGCAGAACATTAGCACAGTCGCATATATGCCTCAGACTCTGAATTTTGTCTGCAAATCGTCCTCTTCTTCCTCCGTTCCGGTCACAGTCCAGTGGCTAGGGCGCAGAGAGATCAGCCATCCACCTCATATGGGTATCTCGCGCTTATGCTTCATTCATTGCCTCTGTAAAAGTTAATGAGTTTATTCAGAGAGGGCTGCCAAAACAGCATTTATGTTTTAATCAGGATTAACAGTGGCATGGGCTCCTGCACTGATTTTTTATTAATCGCTCTCTTTACACTTCATTACCTTCTCCCTGGCTTCCTCTCAGAAGCTAATTTCCCCTCCCGAACCTGCAACTTCACAACAGAGATATTTGTTAGGGGGCTTGAGAGAATATGGGGTTATATGGCCTTAAAGGGGATCTATTATGCAAAATTCACTTTTATAAGGTGTTTAAACACTGATGTGTGTCCACAGTGTGTTTAAACATCCACATAAACATAAACATCCAAAAATCCACCCACTCCTTTTTTTTAATAAATTAAAATGTCTGAAAACACACCGTTTAAGCCCCGCCCAAGTGACAGTCTGACGTATTCGCATCGACTCCGCCCTGATTGAAACATACATAATCCGTCATGTTTAACTGTCAAAATAGCTCCTATTTACATATTGTCTGCGGTACATAAACATTACAAATATTGCTTTTGGATGTGCAAATGAGAGTCTCCAAAGACTCCTGGCATCTGAGCCACTGAGAACACTGTAGATGAATTTCATTTATTGAAGGAAATGAGCCGAAGAGTCTTATATATTTGTCACACCGGACTGCTTCGTAAACAAAGGTCAGTTCAACACAGGATTTACACAGAAGCTAATTCTGAATGATGGGTCAATACCAGCTGTTTCCAAATCGCATTCCCAGACGTGTCTGTTAGCATGCTGTGCTAATGTGACTCAAGTTACCACTGTCTCTGACTGCTTTCAAGAAAGCAGAGCTATGTTGTTAGTTTTATCGTGAAAATGATAACTGTCAGCATATTCCATAAATAATTTCTGACATTTTGGCTGCATGAGATTCTCCAGTTTTGTTGTTGACTGACTATCTGAAGCGCAAGCTGTAAGGCTCCACCCTCTTCTGAAAACAGGATGGAAGAAGCAGCTCATTAGCATTTAAAGGCACACACACGAAAACGGTGTGTTTTTGTACCCAAAGAGGAGATTTGACATGCTATAATAAAAAATCTGTGGGGTAGTTTGAGCTGAAACTTTACACACATTCTGGGGACATCAGAGACTTATATGACATGTACATTACAAAAGCACATTTTAAAAAAAAAAAATCTGTCTAGTATTATAGTTTAGCTTGTGTCCTCTCATTATTTCGGAGTACAGCCAGATGTGATTATATTCAAGCCCAAATTTAACAAAAAAAACAAATATATATACATGACAGTGGTGGAAACTACACATGACAGGGTTTGTATTCAAAGTGCATTTCTGCAAATTCATCCAAAGAAAACATTTCACATCAACATTTTTGTTATGAGAAGAATTTCAATGTTTTAAGAAATGTCAAAACATGCCTGATTTTGCAGAAAGACACATTAATGAGACTGAATTTATGCACATTCTACAAAATCTAGCACGCCAAGCCTGCATGTATTTGATCCAAAATACAGCAAAAACAATACAATTTTGACATATTTTTACTATTTAAAATAACTGTTTTCTATTTTATATTTTAAAATGTAATTTATTCCTGTGATCAAAGCTACATTTTCAGCATTACTACTCCAGTCTTTAGTGTCACATGATTCTTCAGAAATCATTCTAATATGCTGATCTGCTTTTCAACAAACAGTTTTTATTATTATTATCAATATTTAAAGGATTCTTTGATGAATAGAAAGATCCAAAAATTAGCATTTATCTGAAATTAAAAGCTTTTGTAACATTATACACTAACATTCAAAAGCTTGGAGTCAGTATAATTTTTTTTTTTTTTTGTGGAAAATAAATGATCATGCTTCATACTTTTATTTAGCAAGGATGCTTCAAAAGTGACGATAAAGACATTTATAATGTTACTAAAAATTCTAAATGCTGTTCTTCTGAACTGTCTATTCATCAAAGAGATCTGTTGAGATCACCTGACCAGTAAACACTACTGTGTCCTATAAATCCACACTCACCAAACAAATGAATCATGGCTGATTGCTATTTGCAGAAGTATAACTAAATGTAAATATAGCATTGTTTCGTTTTCTGCTACCTCCACACCACTAGATGTCTGTATGTACAAGTCGACTATCAACCAACGCAACACAAACAAAAAATGACTGAGTATGCCTTTAAGAGCAATGATATCCAGACAAAGCAATCAATGCATTATGCATAGTCGCAGTATGTAAGTTGCCAGCCTTGTTTCCTTTCTGACATCGGATCTCTCACCTCTCCTCTCTGATGCAGACAAGGATTCTATCAGCAGGGCCCAAATAAAAATGAGTCTTTCCCTCTCCTGAAAGCTCATTACTTATGACAGCGTATGCCCAGACACTTTAATGCTGATAAACACGTTAGCACACGCTGCTAGCGCCGCTGAAACATAGCCAAGCAGACGGCAGATGGAAAGTGTCAGTGAAGGAGTGGGATGCTGGAGGTAAAGGCAGCACAATGCCACTGCCTGTCAAAATTACTACACACATCACATATCACACTGCACAAGCTCCCTCGCTCTTCAACCGCGCAACGACGGCATCCTAAACACAACGGCGCAACGCTAAGAGACAGAAATATGCACGCTGTCAATTTGAAAGGGAAATTACCCTGGTGGTTATTCAAAGTTATTGTAATGGTTTGTTTTAAAAGTAGTCATGTTAAACTGCTGTGTTTTGCCTCGTCGCTTTCATGTCTCCTGAAAGAGCAGTTCCGTGGTAAATAATGTTTGAGGTAATGTGCTGTGAAAAGACTTTAGCAGCATCAAAATCGCATCATTGTCATAGCACACATAGCATCCCTGTTGAAAAGACCAGCTTACGCAGGCATGAATTTACAGGCTGGTCCAGACCGGTCTACATGGAAATCTTACTGGTTAGGGGACGCTATTTAAAATAAAATCTGGTAGGGAGATCAGTGTACCAAAAATTCTAGGTTATGATTTGTTTCCTGTTACCTTAGCTTTGCGAAATGCTAAAAATACAGCTGGGATTGTCAAAACAGATCTTTTTGGAAGCACTGGTTATTAATATAATGACTGAAAATACAGTCATGGCCAAGAATATCGGCACCCTCCTCAGTTCTGTCAGAAAATGCAACACTTCTCTCAGAAAATTGTTCCAATTGCAAATGTTTTGGTATTCACATGCTTATTGTTTTTGTTTCACTGCAACAACACAAAAAATAAAACAGAAGAAAAGTCAAACTTGATCAAATTTCACACAGAACTTAAAAAAATGGACTGGACAAAATTATTGGCACCTTGTC
>JAHKKF010522768.1:0-10391 GCA_019740295.1 Labeo calbasu
TTATATTATATTACATTACATTAATTAAAAAGTAAACAAGAGAAGTGCTTACATGGAAAAATGTTACCTTTTATGAAAAGTTTTACCTTTATTAGTTAAAAATGCATTATTTTATTTTATTATTTTATTTTATCATGTGCAGTCAGCCAGTGATAAATACAGAGACACATAATGCAATGGTGACCTATGGTAATTACAGTTTATTTTTCCATGGTGATTTTTTTTTTTATAATTATATTAGCTTATAATTATATTTTCATATTACATTAATATTACTGATAACAGCAAACCAGATAAGCAACCCAAGTGATTTTACCACGGTTGAAGGGTTAATTGTTTTGTGTCATATCTATTAGCACGCCTTAGTCCATTTCAGCATCATTTACCTAATAATGTCTCAGTTAGAAATTTTTGATTCTCATTTTGATTTCTTCTATCATTCAGAAGCGTTGCATTTACACCTTTTGGACCCCGTTCGGCTCCCGTGTGTTGACGCCTGCGCGCTCCTGGGCTCCGTAATGCCCGCTGCCCGGCTGCACAGGACATCAGTCAATGTTCTCAGGCAGAAGTGGCCCAGAGGGTGCCAGAGAGGAAGCCAAAAATAGGCCTGCCCATCTATCTGTCTGCGGCCATCGATCCTTTCACCGGCTCAGCCTGGACTTATGAGAGCACCAGAATCCATCCACACAACAAGATGAGCAGAAAAGAAAGCTCTCTTTCTTTGTATCCTGTCTTTGTTTTGCTAGAGCAGTCATATGAAAGCAGACCACATGGTGGGCGAGACCGAACTGTCGTATCAGAACTGTTGTGATATTAGTTTTGAGCGACGCAGTCAGGGGCCTGAGATTTTTCAGGGAGAAAATGGCAAAAACAAAAAGCTCGTTCGCTCTCGTTTGTGTTTATCACTCCGCAGCTCGCTTTTTACATCCAAATTCAGATTTATTCAGCCTTTTCCCAGTGGAGGAGGACTTGACTTGACACTATGTTCTCTACACTAAGACAAACATTTTTAACATTGGATGAAGTTGGGTATTTTTTGCATTGGATAAAGTAGGCTGTTTGCCAATCGAAGCTTCTCACTCGAGTATCCTTGTCGCGGGAGAGAAGGGTCACGCCGCTTCCACGTTCCTCTTGGGAGAGCTGTCTCTCGCATCTCATAAAAGAGCTTTGAACACTCCTAAACGAACAGAAAAAGTTAAGTTTGTTGGTGCCAGGCTGTGTATAAGTGAGATAGAGAGAGACGGATACGGAGGCAATTTGTCTTCTGTTGTCCTCTGTGATATTTTGACAGTTTCAGAATATGCTCAAAGCAGGACAGCAGCTTTTGCAGACGATTTTTTTGCATTCACAAGTATTCAGTTGGAAATAATGTAGGGCGGGGTTTAATCTGATTCTGAGCCATATAGTAATTTTTGTTGAAATAAAACTACCCAGAAGGTAAGGTTAAATAACCCAGATGCTTAGCATTTTTTAGAGTAAATTTTTGAAGTCAGTTTAATATAATTAAAGTTGAAATAACTTTACAGCCAATTTGATTATACTTATTTTAAAGGTACTAACCAAGCTTGTTAAATGTGATTCATTTGGGGTTTGATTGGATTGTATCAACACATACATTAAAAAAACCCCAATAATAATAAATACATAAATAAATGATCATATCAATAAGTCAAATCAACATGTTTTACATTACCTTTGTCAAATTAATTGGATTTTAATTCATTTATTTCTACTTAATTTTTTTAAGTTTAAATGATTATACTTCATTTAAGGCACCAAGAATTTAACTTTAGTTAAACTGTTAAACTGTGAACAAACACATATTTGCATAGAAAAAGTGATATGATCAATAAATCAGCGTCACTTTAACTCATCAAATTAATTAAATTTTTGATTTCAGCTTCATTAAATTACATGAGATTAAATCAGTTTAATATAATTTAAGTTTCATAACTTAACTATAATCAGCTAATTTAATTATAGTTAATTCAAGGCAGAAACTGAACATACGTTAAATTTGATCCAACTATTGTAAAATGTATAAAATTTGAACAGTAATTGAACAAACACGAAATATTACATTTGGCATGTAAGTCGTCACATACACTGCAATAAATAATAAATAACTAAATAAACAAATAAATAAAAGATATGATCAATGAATCAACGTATATTTACATTTCTTTAATTAATTTGATTTTAGACCAGTTTTTCTTCTTTTTTTAAGTTATATGAGATTCAACTCCATATAATTTTAGGTTTAATATTATTTATTTATTTATTTATTAAGTAAATGACTTGTACAGCCAATTTGATTATATGTAATTTAAGGCAGCAAATAAACTTTTAAGTTACATTTGATTCATCTGGATTTGATTTGATTGTAAAACATATTATTAGTAAGTTAAACAATCACAAAATAATAAACATTGGCATGTAACATATAAACTGTAAAAAACAAAACAAAAGATGTGATCAATGTGTTTACATTAACTCATCAAATTAATTTAAGTTAAATTAACTTCATTTTTAAAGCTTTATGAGATTCAACTTGATTTTTGTAAAGTCAGTTTAATATGTTTTACATTTAAATGATGCATATCGCCATTTTGATTATACTCGGTCAAAGTTTTTAAGCTACCGTAGGTGGTATTTTTTTACAGTGTACGATTTGTGCTATAGATATAACAAAAATTGTACTGTTTTACTGTTCTTTTCTAGGTGATGCGACTTAAGAGATGAAAAAGAAGTCACTTTTGGCTTGCACTGACAAACGAGCACTAGCAACAACCAACAGTGAGTTACAAAAATGCAAAAATTGCTTAATATTGTTTCTTTCCCAACAGTGTGGCCTTGGTTACAGCAACGAAAAATGGTTAGACTTGAAAAATAAACTTTTTTTGCTGCTGTGATGAATTATGCACAATAGAACATTTATTAAGCAAACAGTATCAGTCTTGATTTCCTTGTCTTGGATTTGTTTACTGCTGTTTGTCAGTCGTGACCACATTCATATAAAATATAAATGAGTGCGACCTGCTTTACTTGTTTGCAAGGATTCAAAATCCAGGCTGCATTTATGAATACGGCAATATTGAAACTTTGGCTTCATAAGTCAAAGCGTGGATATCCAGTATGAAGTCTGAGAGGGAAATATTTTGAAAGCTCGTTTGTGTGCGTTTCCACACGCTCTGGGCAGTTTGTAATAGACAGGAGTGATGGCTGAATGCTAGAGGAAGAAGTGATGGGAAGTGACAGTCGTACAGCTCCTCGTGCGCCGTCAGCCGAAGGGGGGTTTCAAATCACACAAGCAAATACGAAAAATGTTCACACTGCATTTTGCCACGTGGAAATACGCCAAATCACGCTCCGCTAAGGCAGAGAAGATTATCCCAAACAAGATGAAAGGATTTACTTGTCAATTAACAGTCCTCCACCGATTCCTTCAGTCTTTCCACCCGTGGGGGCAAAGAAAAATCTTCTTAAAGTGGAAAAAACATTTGCATATTTAAATGCGCTCTTAATAAACTCTTTAATAATGACTTTTTCTATGTTTTTGAAGTCTTGCGTTGCCTTAACTCCTCTCAACGAATTGATTCCTCATTAAAAGTATTGTCAAAACGCATTGTTCTGTGTTTGACAAAAGACCACAAAAGCCTGTCAAGCCGTCATGTTAAAACGCCTTTGAACTAATCAAAAACGTCTGCTAGTTCACAATACTCTCAAAAGACGAAGACTGGCTGGTACATCAAAGAAGCTAAACAAAGTCTACTTTGCTTTGTTTCAGGTAAAGGCTTTCTGGGTTTTGGAAGCAGTTCTGCTGTACAATTAGCCAAATGGTCGGTTATCAGCGCTTAATTGTTAATGTCTGGGTGTTCAATTGGTTGGGTGGATGCCGGACTGACTCTTGGTGTCCAAAAATGCTTTGTCAGTTTCAGGCAGGGGTTTCTAAAGGTAGGAAACTGGTTTTAAAAAGGCTTCTGTCACATCTGATGGTCCACAACATATTCAAGCCAGCTTTTAAACAGTGCTGTTGTTAACTAAAACTAAAGAAAGAATATATAAAAATATTGATTTTTCAATTTTAATCTATTCTCATTTTTACTGAACAATATTGATTCATATATTATTGAGGGAATTAAGACTTGCATGGCTTAATATAACACAAATTATGTCTCATATTAAAATATGTAGTAGAAAACCCACAAGATATTTATGTAATTTTAAAAATGTACATTATTTTATACATATTTTGGACTATGGGGGCACCATTATGATGTGAAATGGTTGTAGTTGGTGAGCTACTGGCTACATGTTGCTATTTTTACCGCAACACAATTTGAAGTTGCTATCGATGCCATTAGTTTTCCCCACAAGGTGTCTAAACGCTCCCGGATATTGAGTAAAATTTGTTTAGAAAAAACTCCTCAAGTGGCTGCGGTGTCATGACAAGCGTCGACATGTTTACATCCTCCCTAGCGTTTCTTGTCTCTGATGTTTGTAAGCTCTTTCAGTAGCTGTGGTCTACTAAAAGCCTCAAAAGGTTCAGGGCTAAAGTGGAGAGCACAAAAATGCGGGTCTTTAGGACGTTTTATTGATCCACAGGCATCTTCCCATTCTTTTCTCTTATTTTTATCATTAGGAAAGCACTGAAGACTTACATCACTTCTTTTGTTGCCCTTCTACTGAAAATTACAACCAAAATTTTGTGATTTTGTGGCATCGTATCAGTATTTTATTAGCAACAGGTAACTTTAACGCCAGCAGCCTGCAACCATTTTACGTCAACTAAATAATGGCGCCAACATATGTATAAAACGATGTGAATCTTTTTTAAATAGACGTAACGTTAAATCTTTCATGGGTTTTCTAATACATATTTCAGTAAGACACGTCATTTACGTTATATTTATATATACAAGTCTTAATGCCCGGGGTTTCCTTTAAATCCCATCGATTAGTCTAGCCTGTTTTTAATGAACGGAACATTGCCGTGCACCTCCCATCCAATAAATCGCAATAAGCTTCGTGCTTTGTTGCTTTTGATATGAAACAAAGTCTCAGGTTTCAAATTATGTTCATTTAATTACAGTATTTAAACAATAAATGCCGTTTTGACGCTGTTATTGTGGAGTAACAGAGCGCCTCAGCTCAAGCGGACCGTTAATTGATCAGCTCGTCTGCTTTAATGCCAGTTTCAGCAGGAAGTGAACATGGATAAACACCCAAAGGTATGTAAAAAGAGAATATAACCTATCTAAATCCGCATCTTGTCTCATGTTATTGCTCAATCCGTGTTTCAACCGCGGAAAGACGTCAACAAAACAGCTTGTAAACAATGTCACGTAATATTTACCTCAGGAAAATAAACAGTCGGTGACCATAAACTCGTTAAAAGCTAGAAAAATGAACTCTAGAGAAGAGCATTGTGCTAAATATATGCCTCATATAACATATCCATTATCATTTGTACAGTTTTCCCAGTGTTTAATGTATGTTTGAATTAATTTGTGATGTTTTTATGACAGCAACCATTTAAATGTTTATATTTCAAAACACGAATTGTAGTAGAAATATTATTATGTAACTTTAATAATATGAAAACTTCATTGGGTGTAATTTAAGCGTTTACCAAACAGTTAATTTTAACCTTCAATATTATAGTAATGTAGTACCAACTGACTGTCATAGGGTATTTTACAGCATTATTTTGTGATTTTGTGGCATCGTATCAGTATTTTATTAGCAACAGGTAACTTTAACGCCAGCAGCCTGCAACCATTTTACGTCAACTAAATATTGGCGCCAAAATATGTATAAAACGATGTGAATCTTTTTTAAATAGACGTAACGTTAAATCTTTCATGGGTTTTTATTTTACAGCATTAGTTGAGTTTTTTTTTCTTTGAGAAAATGTGGCATGTACTGTACCTGATATATATTCGAAATAATCAATATCGAATCGAAAGCTTGTTGTGAATCAGAATCAAATCGAAATGTGAAATATGTGTCAAAACCCACTCCTAGTAATAAATTCTGTAAGAGTAAATAAATAATACTCAAATAACTCTGCTGTGATTACAATGCTTGCTTGCTTCAGTAGAAATGGAAGCATAGGATCATTTTTTTTCATTCCGTCTCTGAACACAGGATTCGGTGAAGGCGGAGGCATCTTAGCAGACAAGATGTTACATGAACATCGGATTCAGACGTGCTTTGATGCCTTTCTACCTCGAAATACCATCGGAGAAGACAGCATTTTACTGGTTTGGATAGCAGGTTCCCTGGTCGATTGTTTCTGTGAAACTCAAAGGTGAAAATCATTTTATGTTTCTTTCCAGATATGTACCAAAAATCATGCCCAAACATAAAAATCTTTTAAAATATCAAAATACAGTGTGCAAACATCTCAACTTGAATGCCACTGCTATAATATGCACAATAAAGAAAACTAATACCAAATAAAGTAATGTTTTGATAAATACCTAATTCGTTCATTGTATTGTAGGTAATCGAGTCATCAGTGTCAGAGTATTCAGTGGATCAAGTCTGAATTTGTTCACGAAAAACAGAGAGTACGGTAAGATATTACACAAAATACTGTGATAGCATGAAAAGAAATCTCCTTCCTCACAGCAGTAGCTATTTCTCTGTAACAACAGGTACTTTAATACAAACGGTCTCACCAAGCTAAAATATAATTTGCAGTATATTCGCCATCCTCCGTGAGAATACGCTACATCTTCAAAGATGTCTTTTTAGATTGTATGTATACACGTGGCTGTTAAAGTAGAAACGAGTGCAGTGTGTACAGATAGAGAGGTAATTCAGGTGTGCTATGGATTCATTTCAGTAGTCAGTGGAGTGTGTGAGTGGAGATTAATGTCTACGGCGTATCTACAGTGTCGTACTCGAGCGCTACATGCAGCGCGAGAGGGTTTGTGTGTGTGTGTGGCAGCGATAGAGAGAAAAATAGGGTGATAAAAGCAGAAATATGGCTCTGTGCTCCTGCCCAAAGATGGCAGTCTCTCCCTGCAGGGGAGCGAGGAGCGCAGGGAGAACAGGTCATGAAAACAGGACGTTTATCCTCCATTAGAGCGCCGTTCCTGACAAAGTGCAGCCAGCACCACAACAGAATACTAATACTGCTGATTCTCTCGTTTCTCTCTCACTCGCGCTTTCTCTCTGGCTTACAATAACACACAATTGCATTCATTTGGCTGAGGTGAAAACAAGCGTCTCTGACAAGCAGCCAATAAACACAGTGCTGCTATTTATCACCTAACTCCTTTTAAACTCTTATTTTCTGCATTGCTAGGGTCGCTTTTTCTGGCTTTTTCTCTTTGGCTCTCTCTAACACATGCTAATGTGGTTCTCTTGCAAGTTCGCACATCTTTAACATATTCATATATGGTTCAGTTAAGGGTCATGAGCGAGATTTCATCCGTTCGTTTTACACATAGACCCATCATTTCTGTGCCATGCCGCTAATTATCTTGCATGGAGTTGAGCTTGCGCGCCCAACCTCTGACCGTAACGTCCCCCCCACGCTGTCGGGTCACGGCACCAGGGACTTTTTTCAAATAAGAGGACTTGCCTTTCCCATCACACTCTGTGCTAAACAATCTCATCTGACATTTCAATTTCAAATAGGCTGTTCGCCTACACTGCAGGGATGTAATTTCCACACGTAATTGGCATTCGCTTTAGAAGCACAAACAGATCAAGGCAGAAAGTCGAGGAGTTTAAATTCTTGTTCTCGGTTTCCCTCATTACACTTTCTTAAAGTTAAATTGTTGTGCTATTAAGTGGTGCTTGCTAGTGGCCTATTATATTATATTTTTGCCACCAGCAAGTACAACGTAACTGTGCAACAAAGCAAATATAAATATATTTACATATTTAATATTGATGATTATATTATATAGCAAGCAAAAAAGTACAACAAAGTTGATTGCTTTATTGCCATGTTTTCTTATATTATATTATATTATATTATATTATATTATATTATATTATATTATATTATATTATATTATAATAAGCATGCAGTACCTAAAAGTGCAACAAAGCAACTACATTTGTTTTATTGCAATATTTTCATATTTTGTATTTTGTATTTTATTTTTTATTTTTATATAATTAGCAAGCATTAATAATGCAACAAAGGAACCACAATTTGTGTTGTTTTATTGGACCATTTTCATATTATATTATATTATATTATATTATATTATATTGTGTTATATTATGTTATATTATATTATATTGTTGTAATTAGCAAGCAGTACCTAAAAGTGCAACAAAGCGACTACATTTTTTGTTTTATTGCAATATTTTTATATTTTATTTTATTTTATTTTATTTTATTTTGTTTAGCAAGCACTGCTTAAAAGTCCAACAAAGCGACTACATTTTATTTGTGATAGTTTCTTTAAATGTTTTTATGTATTATATTATATTATATTATATTATATTACATTACATTATATTATTGTTATGATTAGCAAGCAGTACCTAAAAGTGCAACAAAGCAACTACAATTTTTATCGTTTTATTGCAATATTTTTATTTTATTTTGTTATATTTAGCAAGCACTGCCTAAACGTCCAACAAAGCGACTACATTTTATTCATTAATTCATAAATTTTATCGTTTTATTTTATTTTATTTTAGCAAGCACTGCCTAAACATTAAATTTTGTTCATTAAATGGCTTTCTTTCACTGTTATATTATATTATATTATATTGTGCATTTTATTTACGTTATATATAATTTGCCACTGACAAATTCTTTTGTTGTTATAATCTAATCTAACATAATATAATGTAATATAATAATATAATATAATATAATAGTTGTTTTTCTATTATTCTTTTATGTTTCCGTTCATTTGTTTGCTTTTTTGTTGTTTCTTGTTCCAGTTGACTTTGTTCCATAGCCCATTGAAATGCCATATTTCCAGTCTATGTGAAAATCATAAGACATAAAAGCACGTTCTGCAGTAACAGCAGCTCTGAAAAGAACTGCAGCTTGGAGAAAGAGGCAGACCTTCAAATGCAAATACAGTAGAGTTCATTGGAAGGGAAACTAGCTCTTCCTAGAGGAACAGTAGATCCTTTTCCCATCCTTCCTTTGTCCAATTCTCTCTTCATTTGCCGCTTGCATTTTGCTTTCTTTAAAATCACAACCAAACAAACCTGCTCCCAGGACATAACGGAGAACCATAAGCTGGTATGCGCTTTGAAGACCTTGAGCCTCCAATCTCAAGGCTGCAGAAGCGTGTGCTGCTGGTGAGAGGCGCGCACGTCTCCAGATGAATTCACCCCCTACTGCGCCGTCTTCTCTAGGCTCAGAATAATGAACTAAAGCTCTGGAGAGCGTGCTGGGGAAATTGGTCCCAGTTGTGAGCTCTGGCCCTGTCAGGTCAGGTAGAATATGAGTGTTTGAACATTGACCTGAATGTCTGCTGTTGTGTGCAGGTTTTGGTAATGTAGGCCCCATCTTGGTCTAGTCAGGTGCCTTGGGGAAAATAAAACGGGGGACGTGTTTTTGATGTTTTATTCTTGCTTATTTCCATCATAGAAGCATAAATATGTCATACGTCTTTGGTGTAATTTCCATTTTGCTTCACACGCAGTCATTAAAATATGTAAAGCTCGGCAAACAAGCCAGGGCTGTGGTATGTGGTCGAATTAGTTTATGAATAAATGATTATTGGTTACATTTTCTTTGTCATTTTATCTATTTATTTGCACCTGAGCTAAGTGTTTAATATTAATGAGGTTGGTGCTTAAATTTGAATGGGCTAAATTACTATTCATGAAGCAATAAAACCACTGAATTCAGCCTTACTTGTGTTTAACAGCCACATTCACTGTTCGAGAGCACAGCAGTACATGACTTGTAATTTTGTTGAAGGTGATCGGTCTCTCATCAGCCTGGTAGCTCGAGTACCGTATAAAGGGTTTTGTTAGATGATGTGAGAGTGTAATTGTGTTACGATTCAGAAAAACTGTAAAAATAGGGCTTAATGTAATTTGTTAATATGAAGGAATTCTCTGTATTTTCATAGAATATTTTACCCATATTTTGAAGTATACAACTGCATGTTTATTTTAAAAAACACTAGTCAATTTCTGCCAGGACATTATGCGCTTTTATACTGATTTTTTTCCCTTGCAGTTTTGTGACTAAATGACTGTCCGAAGTCACCCATATGTTGTTTGAAGTTGGACTATAGTTTTACGATACTTTTACTGTGCTTTGTTTTGATGCAGAGCTATAAACTATATTAGTAGTTTTATGACTGTACATTTTTTTTCTGATAGAGTCCCTGACATTAAACCTATTATGCTACCTATGTAGGCAGTATTTAAAGCATTCTAGG
>JAHKKF010522768.1:10441-26755 GCA_019740295.1 Labeo calbasu
ATTTCACAAATAATTACAAAGAATTGGCAAGTAACACATCAAAGTAAACGTGAGATTTTGAAATAAAAGTTTTTTTTTTTGTAAAACATACTCCATTAATCTATTTTTATATTATTTTATTTTATTATTTTATTTTTACAGTGTAGGCAGCAATAGGAATTAAACGTGAAAATTTTTAGTAGAAAGACTGTTTTTTTTTTTGTTTTTTTTCAAAGAAATGGCAAGTAACGCATTAAATTAAACATTAAAATTTTGAAATAAAAGGTAATTGTTTTTTGTAAAACATGCTCCAGTAATCTGTGTTTTGTTTACAACTATTTGTATATACAAGTTTTATATAGTTTTATTTTATTTTATTTTACTTTATTTTTTGTATTTTTATTTTTTTGTATTTTTACACTTTAGGCAGCAACAGGAATTAAACATGACATTTTTAAGTAGAAAGGCTTTTTTTGTTTTTTCGAAGAAATGGCAAGTAACGCATTAAATTAAACATGAAAATTTTGAAATAAAAGGTAATTGTTTTATTTGCTACTATTTGTATATACAAATATTATATACAGTTTCATGTTATTTTATTTATTTATTTTTTTACACTGTAGGCAGCAACAGGAAATAAACATGACATTTTTAAGTAAAAAGACTGTTTTTTTTTCCAAAGGAATGGCAAGTATCGCAATAAATTAAACATTTTTTATTTTATTTTTTTAAAATAAATTTTTAATATTATATATTTTTTACAGTGGGCAGCATCAGGAATTAAACATGACATTTTTAAGTAGGAAAAAAAAAATTTCTTTTGTAAAACTTGCTTCGGTGATCTGTTTTATTTACAATTTTTTTTATTTTTACATTATTTTATTTTATTTTATTTTATTTTATTTTTTCATTATTATAATATATTTTATTTTATTTTTTGTGTAGTCAGCAACTGGAATTAAACATTAAATTTTGAAGTAGAAAGTTTGTTTTTTGTTTTTTTTTGCAGGTAGCAACAAGAAGTTAGTGCTACCTTCTAAGTTCCCTTTCTTTGTCAAATTCTAAGGCAAATTTGCGTCCTGGATGTAAATAGACAGTCCTAAAAATTCATTCAATAGAGAAAAGTTTGTCTTCTATGCATTTTGATGCTCTTGATTTTTGTGTATCACATCATTAGCTTAGCATCAATTAACATCTAAGTGCACTTCAAGTCTTTCTGCAATGGATCTGTTCTGAAACCTAGTGTACTACAAACATAGGCATTTTGATGCTTTTTTTGTGTATTGTAGTATTATAAGCTAACATTAAAGTGTGCTTTCCATTAGGATTTATGCTCTCTTTGAAGGCATTTCATGAGGTTTTTCAATAAAACGAAAAACAATCAGTCAATTCATGACCACAAATAATTGTTGCATGAACTATCGCTTTAAACTGCATGGCACCACAGGTGCTTCGTAAAATCTTAAATGTTGATGTTAGCCTTCGATAGCAGTGCAAAGACCCGGAGGAGCGCTTCAGCGGCGTACTTCAAAAGCATTCGGCTTCTAATTGCCAGGCTTGCATCACAGTGGGAGACGAGTCACACATGAATGTAAATGTGTTATTAATATGTTGTCGGCGTGATTTTTATTGCAGCCATCTCTAGTTTTTTTTTATTCATGAGGCTACGTGCTGCCTTGCTTAAAAAATTACCCTGAAGTTGTGAAGGGAGGAAAGGCTGAGGGTCGTCTTGTACCGAGAGGCCCTTCTTTTCCGTGCAGCGAAATGACACTGTGGCCAATTACCAGGAGAACAGACCATAATTATTGGAGAGGGATCGTCAGGAGAAGTGGACTGTTCACATCTGCAAAGCTGCACTTCAATAAGAGGGAGCCCTGAAACTCATTCTCGCTAAGTCTCTATCTCACGTCTTTGTTAATTAAATTGCCCCACCAGTGGCTTCTCAACGGGTAATCCGTCTCCGTGTTTAACCGAGGAGTCAGAAGTTGGTGCAAGAAAGCCTGCCTTAGCATATGAACTAAGTCTTTGCTAAAAATTGCGGAGGTCAAAGTGGGTGATGTGCATGCACTGTTGTCTTCTGTAGAGCTGCTGATGGCTGAACTCAACTCATAATTGAACTGAACTAAATCAACACTGAACTGACTTGCGCTCAATAATGACACTGTTGTCTTTGTAGAGCTTGACTTTGTCTCATATATGGTGAAATTTGCATTGTTGATTTTGTTTTTCCTATTTATTACTGTGAAGTTGTGTGTACAGATAGAGAAACACATTCTCATTGGTTATAGGTACTAATAGAGAAACACATTTTCATTGGCTGATTTACTCATAGAAACACATTTTCATTGGCTGCATGCACTGATTGAGAAATGCATGTTCATTGGCTGATTTATGCATATAGAAATGCATTCTCATTGGCTGCATGCACCGATAGAGAAATGCATGTTCATTGGTTGCATTTACTGAAAGTGAAGTGCATGCTCTTTGGATATGCTCATTTTCATTTGCTGCATTTACTGATAGAGAAACACATTCTCATTGGCTGATTTACTCATAGAGAAATGCATTTTCATTGCATGCATGTACTGACAGAGATTGGCTGATTTACGCATTTAGAAACGCATTCTCTTTGGTTGCATTTACTGATAAAGAAATGCATGCTCATTGGTTGCATTTACTGAAAGAGAAGTGCATGCTCATTGGATATGCACTGATAGAGAAGCGCATTTTCATTGGCTGCATTTACTGATTGTGAAACGTATTCTTATTGGCTGATTTATTCACAGACAAATGCATTTTCATTGCATGCATGTACTGCCAGAAATTGGCTTTTACACATATAGAAATGCATTCTCATTGGCTGCATGCACTGACAGAGAAACACATTCCCATTGGCTGATTTACTAACAGAGAAACCCATTTTCATTGGCTGCATTTACTGATAGAGAAACGCATTCTTATTGGCTGATTTACTCACAGAGAAATGCATTTTTATTGCGTGCATGTACTGACAGAAATTGGCTGATTTTACGCATATAGAAATGCATTCTCATTGGGTGATTGACGTATAGAAATGCATTCTGACTGGCTGCATGCACTGACAGAGAAATGCATTCCCATTGGCTGATTTACTAACAGAGAAACCCATTTTCATTGGCTGCATGCACTGATAGAGTGTAAAACAACATGTATTCAGATGCTCATAGCATCACATCGTTTTCATCAGTCTGCAATGCTTTGAGTGTCATGTTTATTAAGCAAGACTACAGTGTTAGATTTAATAACTTGACATGACATGTAAAAATAGAGAAAAAAAAAATTTATGCATCTGGAACATCAAACTCTTACTATACATGACAACATGCAAACATACAAGCGGGATTCATTTCTCTGCAAGATGTTCTCTCATTTAAAAGACACTGATTCTCATGTGGCGGCAGCAGTCAGGTTACTGCCTTGACATATTGAGGACACGATGAAAGCGTGCTCAAGTTTGGCAGCGAAACTGAGAAACCCATATTTTAATGTACTCGTCGGCGGATAAACAATTTAACATCGCTCGCTAAGCGTAAAAGTACAAACTGATGTAAATACTCTTTGGGCGACAAAGACGTTTATCGGCTCAGCGAGTGTGACGTGGATCCGACGAAGAGAGTGGGTTTATCTCTCTTTCCTGAAGTGGACAGAGCCGAATTAGTGTCACACGCTTTGGAGGGAAGTCTTGCTTCGGAGTTAAGGCTCTACAAAGTGCGCCGTGCTGCCTATCAGTTTTGCAATGCATGTGGTATGTTAAGATGCCCTCCGTCTGGCCCACGGGTGCTCGTTTGGAGCCGGCGGTATATTACAGTTCAGCGGTGGACCTTTGATCGGAGACGGGGCCAAATGAAGATGTATGCATAGACTGTCAACAGTTTAATCCCTTAATAAAGAGAAGGGCTTTGTCGAGATTAGAAGGGCTGAGGGAAGGTAGAGAGCAGAGACTCTTCATTTATCCATATCACTGCTGCAATGTACAGCCATGTTCCATTAAAAGGCACAAACTAGAATGGTTTTGTAATAGTAATGAAATATGTGTTTTTTTTAAATAATTTTCTGAAGAAATTCAGTGAATTGGTCGCTAGGGTGTGTCTAGGGTGGTTGCTAAGGTGTTCTTGTTATTGCTAGGTGGTTTCTAAAGTCGTGTTGTAGTCGCTAAGTGGTTGTTTAGGTGTTCTGGGTAGTTGCTACGACAACTGAACATTTGTATAGTAATGGAATATGTGTATTTTAATATTTTTCTGAAGAAAATAAATGTTGTGGTTGCTAGGGTGTGTCTGCGTTGCTGCTAGGGTGTTCTGGGTGGTCTAAAGTAATCTTGTAGTTGCTAGGTGGGTTCTAGGGTGTTCCGTGTGGTCTGGGTGGTTGCTATGACAACTGAATATTTTTATAGTAATGTAATATGTGTGTTCTTAATAATTTTCTGAAGAAAATGAGTGCTGTGGTTGCTAGGGTAGGTCTACGTTGTTGCTAGGGTGTTCTGGGTGGTTGTAAAGGTTTTCTTGTTATTGCCAGGTGGTTTCTAAAGTAGTCTCGTAGTTGCTAGGTGGTTTCTGTGGTGTTCTGTGTTGTTGCTAGGGTGTTCTAGGTGGTTGCTATGGCAACTGAATATTTTATGGTTATGGAATATGTGTATAATAATTTTCTGAAAAAAATAAGTGGTATGGTTGCTAGCGTGTTCTGGGTGGTTGCTAAGGTGTACTTGTCATTGTTAGGTGGTTTGTAAAGTAGTGTTGTAGTTGCTAGCTGGTTTCTAGGGTGTTCTGTGTGGTTGCTAGGGTGTTTTAGGTGGTTGCTATGGCAACTGAACATGTTATAGTAAAGGAATATGTGTATTTTATTCATTCATTTTTTGAAGATAATGAGTGCTTTGGTTGCTAGGGTGTGTCTACATTGTTGCTAGCGTGTTCTGGGTTGTTGATAAAGTGTTCTTGCCATTGCTAGGTGGTTTATAAAGTAGTCTTGTAGTTGCTAGCTGGTTTCTAGGGTGTTCTGTGTGGTTGCTAGGGTGTTTTAGGTGGTTGCTATGGCAACTGAACATGTTATAGTAAAGGAATATGTGTATTTTATTCATTTTTTGAAGATAATGAGTGATATGGTTACTAGGGTAGGTCTGTGTTGTTGCTAGGGTGTGTCTGCGTTGTTCCTAGGGTGTTCTTGTCATTGCTAGGTGGTTTCTAAAGTAGTGTTGTAGTTGCTGGCTGGTTTCTAGGGTGTTCTCTGTGGTTGCTAGGGTGTTTTAGGTGGTTGCTATGGCAACTGAACATGTTATAGTAACGGAATATGTGTATTTTAATAATTTTCTGAAAAAAAAAAGAGTGATATGGTTACTAGGGTAGGTCTATGTTGTTGCTAGGGTGTTCTTGTCATTGCTAAGTGGTTTCTAAAGTAGTGTTGTAGTTGCTGGCTGGTTTCTAGGGTATTCTGTGTGGTTGCTAGGGTGTTCTAGGTGGTTGCTATGGCAACTGAATATTTTATAGTAATGGAATATGTTTATTTTAATATTTTCTGAATAAAATGAGTGATATGGTTGCTAGGATGTGTCTACGTTGTTGCTAGGGTGTTCCGGGTGGTTGCTAGGTGGGTTCTTGGGTGTTCCGTGTGGTCTGATTGTTGCTGTGGCTTGGCTATATTGAATGTACGTACACTGTGTGGTATTTTCTACTCATTTCCACTCATTGTATCATTGCTTATAAAACCAATAGCAGGTTTGCTCAACAAGCTCCGCTATTTCCCATATTATTCATCGCTACTTATCTTTATAGATTGGCTCATATCTTTACCGTAAGTATGAGCACTACTAATCAGAGTCTACTCTGTCAGCACAGCGCTGATGATGCGGCAGATTGAACATACAGAAGTGACACGTATTCCTGCCAAGTGTCAGATTAGTCATCTAATGCACGGCGCAGCAGGTCTGTCTGCCTTTCATGAGCCTTCAGCCTACACGCAGAGATGGAGCAGGGCACTTTGCTTTCCACCACATCCTGTCCCTCTTATGTTATACACGCAAACTAACTAAGAGTGTGGTGTGATGATTGGTTTGAATGCACACCATTAGGAACCTTTAGTCCTGATAAGGGTTATGAAAGGTCACTTATAACATCTCAGTGCCACTTTATATAGAACTGATCAAAAACATCACTGGTCACACTCATCATTCTAAAGCGAGACGTTATATAGGAGGATGTTGAATTAGACACATTTGACAGTTGAAGGCTTTATCTGAATGTACTGATCGCATTGCACTATTTTTGAACATGAACATTCTGAATATTTAATAAATTATATATAATATATAAAGTTATGTTTACTTTTGATACTATATACTTGTATGAGCACAAGCTCAAAAGCTGCTAGATTATTCAGAAGATCAAACAAAAATGAAAACTGACAGGTACAAAGTTGCATGTCAACACGCATTTTTGTCTGTGACTGATATAATGCGCTGCTGAAAGCGTGCCACTCGCTTAAATTAATGATTTGTCATTTCATACTTTATTAGAGAACACAAAATCTCAGCTTTAGTTTAGACTTTTTAGATGTAGGTTTGTTTGGTTCACTTTGTTGGTTAATAAAGTGTTATATATGTTAGAATGACACTGATATTATAAATTTATGGTTATAATTAATTATGTTTTTAAATCATGTATATTAAATATTAAATTATATATAAATTATTAATTAAGTTAATTGAAACATTTATTTGTTTAGTTATTTATCTGAGGGCAAAAGAATATATAAGATTAAGTCGATTTTATAACACAATTAAAAATATTCTACATCCTGTTTTAAATTCAGTTTATTAAATGCTTAATAAAAATTTAATTTAAATATAATTTACTAAATTTTATTTATGTATTAAATATGTTTTAAATTCATTATATAAATTATTAAATTAATTTAAATTGAATTTTTACATTTTCTGAATGGAATGAGAGTTTTTTTAATGAATTTATAATTTAATAAAAATAATTTATTTTAAATAAAATATATATTGAATTATGTTCAATTTATGTATATAATTCATGTATATTAAATGTTAAATTATATATAAATTATTAATTAAATTAATTGAAATATTTATTTATTTCTTTTTCTAAAGGGGGGAAGGTCATATGAGATTATGAGCTGATTTTGTAACATAATTAATTATATTAACATCATTAAAAATATTCTACCTCCTGTATATTAAATCTTTAATATCTTTAATTAATCTTTAATTAAATTCAATTTATTAAATGCTTAATATAATATCAATTTAAATATAATTTAAAAAATAATATTTAAAAATAATTTCTGTATTACATTTTACATTTTAAATTCATTATATATAAATTATTAAATTAATTTAAAGGGAATGAGAGTTTTTTATATGAACTTAATAAAAATACTATATATTAAATTCTATTCAATAATTAAATTGTTTTTTAAATTTTAAATACATTTGGTAAGACTTAACAACAAGGTTCATTAGTTAACTACATTAGTTAACATGAACTAAGAGCAATACATCTACAACTTTTATTAATCTTTG
Source organism: Labeo calbasu (assembly GCA_019740295.1). Taxonomy (NCBI): domain Eukaryota; kingdom Metazoa; phylum Chordata; class Actinopteri; order Cypriniformes; family Cyprinidae; genus Labeo; species Labeo calbasu. The sequence continues at coordinate 17,994 of JAHKKF010522768.1, forward strand.
TTAATTTCAGCATTTACTAATGCATGGTCAAAAATCACAAGTTGTGTTAGTTAACATTAATGCACTGTGAACTAACATGAACAACTGTATTTTTATGAAATAACATTAACAAAGATTAATAAATAATGTAATGTATGCTTCATTGTTCATTCATGTTAGTTAATACATTAGCTAATGTTAACAAATGACACCTTATTGTAAAGTGCTACCATAAATTTTATATTAAACATTGTGTTTTAAATAGATTGTTGCTGGCTGTCATTGCTAATGGTCAACCAGGTTATTTTGCAGAGATGCATAGTTCAGTTGTGCCTGGTTGGTTTTATTTGAAAGGTTATGAATGGCTTTTTGGAGAATGGTGATTGAAAAATGTGATGACCAGGGTGTGACCCCTAGTGAGGTGAGAAATCGCTTCATTTCTCTAATCGATTTAGTATCGGTGACCCGTTGAGCTGCGAAATACCCAAGGCTGCTCTTTTTATTGCCTGGTTGATTATTTGACATGCTGAACGAGTTTATTTCTCAGAAACAGGCGATTGCATCCATTTGCAGTCACTTTGTTATTCTGTTTGTTGGTCTCGCTGAAGCGCGTTTCACGGCCGTCCATGACGGATTAAGCTCGCATTTAATGATGAAATCTTGACAAACGCGCACACCTGACCGTTAACGGCGCAAGGTTGAGCTTCGGCGGATCTGAGGGCAGATATTGTTGATGTCCATTGTTGTCTTTTAGGATTGCCAGCACCATTATAGATGATTTTCCATACGCTCCACTGCTTTAAAGGCCATATTTTTAAAAGAACCAGGGAAAGAGCTTCCATCTCATTTACACACGTCTCTAAATCTTTCGCCGTCTCCAGGCCTGAAAAAAAGGAAAGGGAAGGAGCATCTAGGATGGATGAGAAGCTTTGAAATCTGTAGGGGCATAAAGGGATGACTGGTCTCTCATTAGGCGAGTGTTAAGCTTTGTAAACTTGCGAGGCCGCAGGCCAGCTGGCCTTGATACTGGCGCTCATCACATCTGGATAAAAGCGCAATGTTTCCACAATGTAGTGGAGTCTGAATGCTTGTAAAACATCCGCAGTGTCCTCACTGCTGACTTTCCTCACAGGGCTAGAGCACGTTTAAAGGAATAGTTCACCCAAAAATGAAAAAATTCCATTAATTTATTCACCCTCAGGCCATCCACATGTGCAGTAGATGACTTTTTCACTCAGTACGTGTTTTTTTTGCCGATAAGGTGATCCTTGGTGATTTATAAAATGCAAGTGAATAGCTACCGTCACTTTAAGAGTCAAAAATATCAGCATATCAGGCAACGCAAAATTAATATTCGTGGCTCCTGACAGTATATTGAGGTATTATAAAGCGAAACAATAAGTTTGTGCAAGAAACTGATTATTGCCTTTATCCAGAGCCTCAAACAACAGCATTTTACCATGTATTTTCAGAAAAAATAGCAACATGTCATATACAAACAGAAACTTAAAGGTCTTCATAGCAACCTGTCAAAATAAAAGTTTGGTTTAACTTGAATAAATTTTGACAGAAATATATTACTTAATGTGATGATAGTAGTTGTACTACTACTAATAAAATTATTATTAAAACATTATTTTTAAATGAATATTTACCAGAAAAAATATTTACCGGAATTTATTTAGCAGAAAAATGTAACTACGCAACACAGTATTAAATATTAAATTATATAAATAAAAAAAAAACAACAATTAATTAGACATGCTTTTAATTATTAAAATTTAATTAAATCATTAAAATGGAATTAGAACATTTATGGAAAACAAAAAAAACTTAATTTGACCAAAAAAAAAAAAAAAAAAAATTCTAAGGGCCTTAAAAAGATTTTACAGAATTTGGGGGGAAATAAACTGTGATCCAAACCCTCAAACAACAGCATTTTGATGTTTCTTTTCAGAAAAACTATTGTCATATCATGTCTAAACAGAAACTTAAAGGTCTTCACAGCAACCCGTCAAAATAAGAGTTCATTTTAACTTGAAAATTTGACAGAAATACTGTATATTGCTTAATGTAATGATAGTAGTACTACTACTAATAATAAAATGATTATTAAAACATTATTTTTAAATGAGTATTTACCAGCAAAATTATTTACCAGAATTTATTTAGCAGAAAAGTCTAACTACGCGACACAGTATTTGTGAAAAATAGAGAGAAATAAATAAAATACTATTTATTGTTTATAAAATCAATTAATTAGAGATGCTTTTGATAATTAAAATTTAATGAAACCATTAAAATTATCCAGAAAATTAATAAAAAATAAAATTAATTAATTGGTAAAATAAAACTGGAAAATAAATAAATAAATAAACTTGTAAGGGCCTTAAATAATTTCGTTGTTGTCAGAGTTTTAATAAATAACCTTTAACAATTAAGTATCATTATTTCAATTAATTAGCCATGCTTTCTGATTAACAAAATATAAATTAACCATTGAAATAGAGTTTAAGACAAATAAACCAGGACAAAAAAATGGAATCCAGAAAATTTTAAACAAACGAACAATAAATAAATAAATAAATAAACAAACAGAATTCGAATGAAGTTGTAAGGCAAAATTGATTCATTTTAAATGAAGGAAAGCGCAAATTTTAAAACATATTTTTATTTATTTTTCACATTTATTTATTTATTGTGAAATATCTACAGTGTCCACAATGCTGATTTGCCTCACAGGATTACAGAACGTTTAACAAACATGACTGATATTATAAGCTAAAATGGGCTAAAATGGATTTAGTTGCAATTTGCTTTGCAATTTGCTGTCCTGAGGTAGTGGGTCACTCTCAGTTGAGTGATAGCAAATGAAATTGTCCGTGTTTTGGAGCATCTGCTCTCCTTGGCTAACAAGGACATCTCATCCAGGCCTGAAATTAGATGTTTGAAAGCTAATAAAGCTTCTACCTCACAAAATGATTTTTAAATGGTTTTATTTCCAATAGTTTGCTTAAGAATTTGTCCGCAGAGCAACAAGAGTGCTGCAGAGATGAAGTGTGTGTGTCTGTGTGTGTGTGTGTGGTAAAGAAGAGCCTCGGGCAGCTCGAGTAAACTGGCCATGGAATATAACAGAGACACATCTTTGCAGAGCATTCTGGGAATTGGCAAGCCACGGTGCAAATCATATCAAACTACTGGATATAAAGATGTGCCCTTTCGTCCCTGGTGAGCAATGCACATTTAGCTGCTGGTAATTACTGACTAAAAATGAACCTGCGAGGTTATTGGACAGTGAGGGAATTATGCTAATGTAATATGTCGTGCCATACAGCGGCCCCAACAGTATTTGGACACTTAAGGCACACTTAAAAATGTGCAAATGTCATTTAGAGAACAAAATGTCAAACCATGAAGCATTTTTTAAAACAATGACAGCACAAGCACACTTTTTCAAGCCAAACTTTTCACAAAAGAAGCTTAGGTTTTAAATTCTGTAAAACAGTAGATACTGTACCTTTAAAATATATTTTTGTTTTGTTTTTATTTGATCAGTTTTGTTTATATATATATATATATATATATATATATATATATATATTTAAATGGTTTTATTTCCAATATATTATTATTATTATTATTATTTATTTATTTTGTTTATTAAAGAGGTTTATTTATTATTTAAAATAATAAGATGCAGTACACTTTTAAGTACATATTTTTTATTTTTGTTTTCTTATTTGATTAATTTTATTTTTTGTTATTAATTTTATTGATTAAATATTTTATTTGTTAAATGGATTTATTTATTTAGTTTTACATAATCTAACAGATATAGTACACTTTTAAAATATATTTTTATTTTCATTTTTTTATTTGAATAATTTTTTTTTTTTTTAGTTTATTAGGTTTTATTTTTTTATTCATTAAATATTTTATTTTATTTTCAAGTATTGTTTACTTATTTATTTATGGTTTAATATTGATAGCATTTTTAGGTGTAGATTAATTGTCTAAATATTTTTAAGTACACTTTTAAATATACATTTTTATTTTTTTAAATTAATTTTATTTTTATTCATTAGTTTATTTTCATGTATTCAATATCTTATTATTTAGCATATTAAATACTAATAAATTATTTAGCATATTTATTTATTTATTTATTATTTATTTAACGCTGTTTAATATCTTTTTACATAATACAACAGATATAGTACACTTTAAAACATTTTTGTTTTTGATATTTTTATTTGATTTTTATTTTTATTAATGTATTATATTTATGTAAAATATTATTTATTTATTTATTTATTGTTTAATATTTAAGCATTTTTAGGTGTAGATTAATTGTCTAAGTATTTTTAAACAGATATTTTTTAAATATATATTTTTATTTTTATTTGATTAATTGTTCACTTATTAGGTTTTCAACGCTATCTATCGCTGTTTAGTATCTTATTATATTTCTTTATATTTAATGTTTTATTTGATTCATTTTATTTTTATTCATTTATTTTCATTTATTTTTAGATTATTAAATATTACATTTTATTTATTTATGTAGTGTCTTTCTAGTATTTTTAATAAGTGTTTGGATTTATATTTGGGTTGTCAGTTTTGCAGTTTTTTTTTATACAGATGCTACTTGGTTTGACATTCAAGCATTTCTAAGTATAGATTAACTGTCCAAATATTTTTTAGTGCAAGAAAAGTCGCTGTTCGACATATTGCAACCTTTATCAAAAACCTGTTATGAACTCTTTGTGGTCACTGTTAATAAAAGCAATGTCACGCACACATGTAAACACTGTTTACAGACTTGGATGCAAATGGGACGCAGGATTAATCAGGGTCGGCGAGTGAGTCAGTGGGTTTGAACCCGTCCTGCCCTCCTACATTTAATCTCTGAGAGGAGTCAAAGGGCTCAGGATTGTGGAGTGCGTCGTGAGCTTTTGAGGATTTAATGAGGTCCTGTGACATTTGATAAATAATTCAGCGTCTCTGCTGATTTTTAAAACCCTGTTGACGAACAGGTGGGACTGTAAATGCTGCTGACCAATCGCTTTCCCGAGCTCTTTTTAACGGCGCAATGCCATTAAATAATGAAGTGACTTATTTCTCGCCAACTCCAGCCCCTCCTGTTCAAGCATGTGCATTAAAAATTTGAGATGTTTCTCCTCTCTGAGAAGCACAGCACCTGCGTTCCTATTTTCAGTCAGTGCCGTCCATGGGGGTTTGTGGCGTTTTTTTGGTTCGGTTCTTGTGTTGTGCTGTATGAGCATGCACGGATACAGGAGTGAAAAGTGGGTTGTCTTGCTTTAAACTTGCCCCCGTTTGGCCTGAACAGATGCGAGGCCTATTTTCGCATGATGGCTCTATTGCAGATGGGGTTCCCCGGGGGCCGAGTCAGCTGACTGCATGCAGAGAGCCTCCCGAGAACCAACACACTGACAAAATGCAATAACGCAGGGCAAAATAATTACACTTCTGCCCTGCTTGTTCATTAAAGTCAACGGGAAATCAAAACAACACTGTTTGCTTTCTTAAAACATGCTCCTAGTCTTGTTAAAAGAGGAAAGGGCTTGTGAACAAAATGTTTTGGTCTGTCTCTTAAGCCTTTACATTTCGGCTAATGTCTGCACAGATTATTGGTTAATTTGGTAGTATGTTACATATGTACATATGTATATGTATCAGAAATTTTGTACTCACTGTAGCACTGTTCTGTTAGATGTATTGTTTGTTTATTTTTGTTTAAATAATTAGTACAATATTTTAATGAAATTAATTTTTAAAATGATTTTAAAATTACTTTTAAAGTTTGTAAAATATTTATTTTAATCAAAATGATTTATTTAAATAGTTTTAAAATATTTATTTTGTAGTTTTAATCTTTTAAACATTTCCATATTTAAACAATTTGTATGTTTTACTGATTTCAATTTGATTTCATTTTTACAAATATATTTAAATATTTATTTGAATTAATTATTTAGATACATTTTATAATATAAATATAAATTAAAATATAAAAATATTTTTAAAATGTATATATTTAAATTATTATTTAATTTTATATATTTTTAATATTTAATTTAAATGTAATTTTAAATATTTATATCTTTTTACATTTTTAAAATATTGTAATTAAATTTATTTTTTTTACTGAAATAATAAAGTATTTAAGTCTGCTTTTACATTTATTTTTTTATCTTTTCACAGTTGTTATACTGTTTTCTCTGAACTTGTCCATATTTCAGTAATTTTTAAAAATATTGTAACCAAATTGTATTTATTTATTAATTTATTTAAATATCTTTGGAAATATTTCAGTATTTTTAAAAATATTTATTAAATATTTATTGTAATGAACTGTTCATTTAAATAATAAAAATATTTATTTTTGTGAAATGTATATATTTAAATAATTTGTACAATATTTATTAAAATCTTTTTTTATTTAAATACATTATTTATTTTAATCTTTTTATGTCACACTGTTTTCTCTAAACTTTTCCATATTTAAATAATTTTATAAAGTAATTTGATCAAATTTTATTATTATTATTTTTTTTAAAGTTTCAATATATTCAGTATATATTTTTTTAATTTTTATTTTAATTACTATTTATTTAAATCATTTTAAAATATTTTGTCAAATGTATATATTTAAATAAATAAATGCCTTTTTTATTGAGAATTTTTTTTATATATATTATTTTAATTAAATATATCTATTTGAGTCTGTTTTAACATTTATTTATTTCAACCATTTTACATTTGTTACACTGTTTTTATCTAAACTTTTCCACAGTCTCCTGGTTTAAAAGCCTCTATTTTTAGGGCTACATTTAAACATTTTTCCCAAAGCCACTTAACACTGAATTCAGTGTATACGTTTGATCATTTCATGTGCTCTCTGCGAATCAAATGCATGACCTTGTTGCTTGCCAATGCCATGCTTTACACTTCAAGCCACAAGAACAAAATCATAATAGTTTAAAACAGTAATTTACTGCTGACATTTCCATTAGGACATCACTCTTGCTCAATAATTGCTTAATTATGGCCATAAAATGGGTTGTGAATGACATTTGACATTTTGACTGTAATGAGTTTATATGAACTGTAGCTCAACAGCTATGGTTCACAGCTCTCTCTTCATCTTCATCTTCATCTTTTTGTTCGCTAACACCTCTGTGTCTTTCTCCATCTCTGGGCCAGATGCTAAAAGTGGTAGCGTGGCAGGCAGGCCCGTGGAGCCCGAGCCGCCCAGTGTTAATGATGATTAATGAAGAGAGAAGAAAGGCTCCGGCTCCTCCCGGCCCTGCGATGAAGCCCCTGAGGTGCGAGGCTAACTGAGCTCCCTCCTTTAAATGTCTAACAAAGTGAGCTTATGAATTATATCAGTAGCATACGACAGCTCTTTACGACGCCGAGCAAGTTTGCAGGTGTTCCAGGGTTTCATTAGCATAGCCGCGAACATCTCAGGAGGCTAGATGGGAAAAGCGAGACGGAGGAGAGTGAAATTCACATGCATTTGCGAGCTGACAAGCATGCTGTCAAGGTTTGTGTGTCTGTGTGCCTCCCAAATTGCTGTTTGTGTGCAATGTTAAAAAGTGCAAACCGGGAAAGGGAAAAGAAAGCGAGAGAGAGAGAGATGTCGGAGAGCAGATCGCAGACGCCTCCTCCACACCAGCTGCCCAACACTTACAGCAATTACATCCACATCTCGCCTGTGCAGCTGGAAAACACACACACACACACACACACATCAGCGCCTCCACTAATCAAACCGCACTGAATGTCTGCTGGCTCCCGCTGTGGAGAAAAGCTTTTAGTCTGCGCGCGAGTGTTTGGAATACTTTTGACGTGGAAATGGACCCTTGGCAGAACGGCGTGATGTCGGGGTCTTAGTGGCCACTTGTTATGTAGTTGCTAAGGCAACAAATTGAATCCAGTAATGCATAGAAAAGTATTTCTTATGGTTTGCATGAAACTGATAATAACCCCCATATATGCACCCAAGATATATTGACCATATATTAGCAAATAATGAATTTGACCTGTACTTTAAAAAAAAATTCTAATTTCATGCAGTTTTGTTTTTAATTCTTTAGGTTTTTTTGTTTTGTTTTGTTTTGTTTTGTTTTGTTTTGTTTTGTTTTTGTTTTTGTTTTTGTTTTGTTTTGTTTTGTTTTGTTTTGTTCTGTTTTATTTTGGTCTGTTTTGTTTGTTGTTTTGTCTGGCTTTTTGTTTTGCTCTGCTCTGTTTTGTTTTACAGTTTTGTTTCGTTTTTGCTCTGCAGTTTTGTTTTGTTCAGCTCTGTTTTTTTTGTTTTGCATTATTTGTGTTGCTCTGCTCTGTTTTGTTTTACTAGGTTTTTTGTTTTGCTCTGCTGTTTTGTATTCTTCTGTCCTGTTTTATTTTGCTCTGTTTTGTTTGGCTTTTTGTTTTGCTCTGCTCTTTTTTGTTTTACAGTTTTGTTTCGTTTTTGTTCTGCAGTTTTGTTTTGTTCAGCTCTGTTTTTTTTTTTTTGTGCATTTTTTGTTTTTGTTTCAGTTTTGTTTACCTTTGTTTTTGCTCTATTTTGTTTTGTTCTGCTGTTACTGTTGTTTGATCCATTTCGTTTTGTTATGTTTGGCTTATGTTTTTGTCTGTTTTGTTTGCTCTGTTTTGTTTTGTTTTGTTTTGTTCTACTGTTTGTTTTGGTTTGCTCTGTTTCTTTTTGTTCTGTTGTTGTGGTCTCTTTAATTTAGTTTGGCTCTGTTTTGTTTTGC
>JAHKKF010522769.1:0-20978 GCA_019740295.1 Labeo calbasu
TATATATATATATATATATATATATATTAAAAAAGTACTCAGCCAAATTAGTCAAAATATTTAAAGGTGAAAATGTATAATTTTAATGAAAAAATAAAATAAAATAAAATAAAATAATAATAATAATAAAACCTGTCTTTCTGCTTAGTTTTGTGCCACAGATTTCACATGTTCCAGCTTTGAAAAATATTGACCTTCCTTCCTTTACAGTCGGTTTTATAAAATAAAAACTAATTGGGCAAGACCTGTTCCTTTCATTATCCTGTCTCCTGATATCAGTCAGGAGGAAAACGAGATATGTATTGTTCAAACTTCACATGTAGGAAATGCAGTTCATTCCTCCCACTGATTTGACAATGGGTGGGGTGTAATTTTCACAAATAATATCAAGTGCGCAGTGCCAGAGGAAATACCCCTCCTTCTTACAGTATAATAAAAAACAGAGGAATATTTCCTTCGTGAGGTTTCTCACCTCATCTAGTTCAGATTTAAAATGTTGAGATATTTTGTTGAATATTCTGTATTAGCATGGTATATGTTGTCTGACAGTCTGCATCTTGTATGTTTCAGGAAGTAGCAGTCGAGAAGAAGATCACTGGCTCCTTGTACCCTGGCAGTAGTGGATGTTCAACCAGTGGTCTTTCATTTCAACTACACAACTAGAGGTTAAGACATTAAGCCCTGTCTGGATATATCATATACTTGTCCAAGGAGCCTCTTTGGACCTAATCTGAAACAAGCAAGTAAACTATATGTCTGCTCTTGACGGTGGGTTGGAGATCAAATCACTTGGTGATAAAACATTTGGATTGAGCACAATAAAGCTTTGGCAAAAAAAGTTCAGCGATTACAATAGCTGCAGTCAAAACGTTTGGACGACCTTTCGGCTGAATGTGTTTTTTCATGTGCTAATGAAACGACAGGAAAGTACCAAGCACTGCCCTTCATCTTGACATTGTTGAAACGTTTTGAAAGCAAGGGCTGCGCGTGCCTTTAAAGTAACAGGGAGATTGCGATAAACTCGGGGGACATGTTTTGGTGACTCTGACTCGAAAAAGAAAGAAAAATATCTGGATAAGAGATCGAAAACAGACACAAATAGAACAGAGTCCTTCAGCCGTTTGCAAAAGAGCATATCCCAGTTGTGAAATTTTCTTGGCACTTTTCCATGGGAACTGATCCAGGGTACATCGAAAAGTACCTCCAGGGAGGTCTTGTTAGAGTTTGAATAATATTGTGCGGATTGAAAGCAAAAGTACATTTCTCAGCTCATCTCTGGGCGGTAGCGCGCCTACTCCGAAGGATTAGCGTGAAGAAAACGTCCAGCAAAATGTAGAGCTTTGATCCTGCTTTTGATCCTTGATTCTTCACAAGTCGGGAGGCACAGAACAGTCAGGGGATCCCGAAACCACCTCTTACAAGCCAAACGTACGCCCCAGCTGACAAAAAGAAAGCTTTTGTCACACCCAGGCAAGCGTGCCGGCTAAGAGGGGGATCAGCGAAAGAAGAGAGTCTCTTAGGCAAGGACCAAGTGAAGCGGGCTGGGATGGAGTGCAAGCATGAGCCTGCTAGAAGAGGGGACAGCTGGGGTGGGCCTACCACTACAACATACTCCACCCTCAACAAAACTGGAGCAAACACGTCCCTGGAGAGGCACAGCACTAACATCTTGGAGAAAGATGACCACTGCGGGGTCAAAGCAAAGACAGGCTTGACGTCTTGCCAGATGGACCGGAAAACAAGTAAATATTTTCTTCCATATCTTGTTTACAGATTTGAATCTGAAGTACATGATATTTTGCAGCATACTTCTATCCCTTGGGTGTATGATATGTAAGGAGTAATTTACAAAAACAGATCGGGACCCTGACATGGCTGCTTACTAAATAAATATTTTTTTATATTGTTTCCTAAATTGGGGTTTTTGAGCTGATGAAAAAATAATAATTAAAACAAAAAAAATGACTAAAACTTACAGTTTTAAAAAGTATAAAGAACATAAAAAACACAAACATTAAAGCAAATTAGTTAAAGCAAAACAGTAGCCAAGAAAGATGTGATTTTAGTAGTTTAGTTAGATGTCATGTGACTATAAACCAACATCAGAGAACCGTGAGAATCCGAAAGTGTTGTTAAATTATTTAAATATTTGCTTAAAATCTCACTAGGAGGGTTCAACTGACAAAAAAAGTTGTGAATACCCTCAGGGACGTGTCCTCCAAGGAGTCAAGGGAGGCAGTGTCTCCCTCCTAGTACAAAAATAGAATAAAGCAAATACTAGTCTAGACAATATGACATAAAAAGCATATAAATCATTCGTTTTTCTAAAGAAACATTGCCAAACAGTGACACCAGAAGGTAAAGTTACAGCAGGAGTCACGTCTCTCTCACCTCCCCTGAGCCCATTAAGTTTTAACAGACCCCCTAAAGCAGCCTCGCGGGACAAATCAGGTCCGCCAATCATCTTCATCTGGCCCGAGGGAGAATTGTTGTCCGCAAGGTGGCAACACTGCCCCAGGCCATCCAAAAAAGAAAAGAAAGAGACGCAACAACAACCATGTACGGAAAACGCAACATCAATAGACAGCCCTGCTGAAAACAGCAATAGACACCATCACAAAATTTGTAATGGTTTTACTGGTTATAATGGGACTTGTATTGGTTTTAATGAAAACTGTAATGGACCCTGTTGGTCTCTACTGGTAATTGGTCACCTTCTCTTGGTGGCTTGTTAAAACCAATTAATCCTAATGGAATATGTCCCAAAACACACTACAGAAAAACATTTTTTAATGGTTTTAATGGTTAAAAGTTGATGGTTTGTAATGTTTGTAATAGTATTTGTAGTGGAAACCATTCGAATTTTCTGTGATGGCTCTATTGTTTTTTTTTCACAAGGGCAGTGTTGACAGGCACTTATGAGGGAGTTATGAGATATTCACAACACTAAAAAGTGTTATTGGTCATAATTTCTAGCGTTGAAATTGCGCAAACACTGGACAAAAATTATTATCAAATGAAGTATAGTTTGAAAGACTGCGCGTTTGACTGTACACATACCCTGAGATGCTTCAGACAGACTGCCAAAAGCGCTTCAACTGACAAAACACAAAATTTGCAGTTTTGGCGACTTACCTCGTAGACGTATTCTTAACTGAGTTACAAAGTCTGTCATGTGCATCAGGCCGCGCTGCCTTTAAAGTGAAACTTGCTGAAGTCTGTCATTGATGTAAATCAAAGAACAAAAGAAAAAGAAAAAACACTCTAGTCACTCTAGTCAATCTTCTCTAGTCACTGAATAACTTTTGTAGCTTGAATAAAAATGAACCTATATTGTTTATATGTATGATTTATAGTTTAAGTGAAGATTATTTAAAAATCACTTAAAAGTTGTTATATAAATCAGAGCCTATTAAATGTATAAAATAATGGCTTTCAATTAATGTTGAATAGCTATAATTATTAGGTAAAATTGAGGGAAAATGATTTTAACCCTTGTGCGTCAATTTAAACTAGAGGACAAAAATGTCCATGTCAAAAAACTCTTATAAAAATTTAAAGCTTGGGAGTGCAGACTTAAGTTTGGTCTTATTTTAAAGAAGACCCTTGGCAGATTATTGTTAAAAATGGATAGAAATTCAAAGCCATAAATCTAAACAAGTTGTGTTTCAAATTTGAGGTTGATATCTGAAAAAATTAGCTTTTTGTAAGATTTTGTTTGGGTGTAGTACTAAACGTTTCCCATTAGATTCCAGCAAAGCTCCACTGGCATTTACAGCGGTGGGATGTGTGATTTTCAGTACAATATAATTTCTCTCTCTCAGACATTACAGGTGCGCACACACAATCACACATAAATTTTATTTAGGACACACATACAAACCACGCTCTGACATCCACACCAACATACCCACACAATTATAGCCACATAATTTATCAACTTGACAATAATATGCATAAGGAATAAAGTGAAAATTTGCTTTATATGCCAAACTTGAAAAAATTGGCACCATCTAGTAAAAAAATTGTAAAAATTTTCATTTTGAAACCTTGCCAACAGAATGAAAGCCTATTAACAAATATTGCATAACTTTATAGTTAAATGGCTCTGGGATTATAAATTGCAATTTAAATGTTTAAATGAGAATATTTTTGTCCAAAAGGTGCAGAGGGGAACAATTTTTTGTACCTAGTGTAAAATAGATTTATTAAAGAAAATGAGGGTGAAATATTAAATTCCAATAAAAATATACACCCGAGCCAACGATTATGCAGTTAGCATTAACAGGCAAAATTACCAAAAAAAAAAAAAAAAAAAAAAGGACAAAAATGTCTATAAGGTTGCACAAGAGGTAATAGAGACACCAGTAGTCAATACTTCATTAATAATAGGCTGCTTATTAAAAAGATGCCATTAAACACATATTTAAAATATACTATCTTTATGTTGTTTCTACATTAATTTGGAGGTTCAGTGTGAAATTATGAAAATATACAAATATAAATATGCAATTAATCATCTCTTCCACATAGAGTTGTCAAAAGGTACTGGGTTCGGTACTTTCAGTACTAAAATTTTAAAAACGTCCATTTCCCAGCGATGTTTAAAAATCGGCTTAACAGCGCTCAAATGTCAGCTGAAAATGGATGATTTTTAAAATTTCAGTACCGAAAGTACCGAACCCGGTACCTTTTGACAGCCCTAATAAACAATATAATGGCGTTAATGGGAAGACTAATAAAAACTTACGTAAACACACTTAGATATAACCACTTTGTTGCATCAAAGTCAAACTATAAAAAATTGGCCTGAAAACATGATCTGTGGGTTTTTTAGTGAGAAATCAACTTGTTGAAATTAAAGGTACATCTCCATATCTGTGACCAGTGTTTACCTATAGCTCTGATGATCCGAAAATAAGTTTAAGTTTTATAAGTAATGTTTATTTAACCAAGAAATGTGACTGGGACATGAATTTACATGTAATTAAAAAAACTATTTAAAAAATGTGAGGACTTTGCCTCCTCATTTTAGATTACTGCTGCACATCACTGCTGTATTATGACACAAAACTAGCAAAACTATGTAGAAAATTGGTTGCAATTGTTGCAAATTACGTCAATGGTTAATTATACAGTTAAGTGTCATAATAACATAGTGTCTTAATACTGCAGTGATTTTAGAATGTTGTGATTAAGCAATCAAAGTTAAGTCATGTAATTTATTTAAATAGATATGTGAGTCAAAACAAATTTATTCTTTAATAGTTAATTGCTTTTACAGGCCCTACAGAGAGAGAGACATTATAACCATCAGATAAACAGACTAACGTAACATGCTGCTATTCTCTGTTTAGACATCAGTTCTTACTAAACCCTCAGTGACACATTTGTTTCCTCACAGACGCAGATGAGCTGTACAGTAATAGCTCTTCACTTCATACCCACTGACCATAATGCTTTAGCTGTGGGTAATGTTATCTGGAAAGAATGCATAATAAGGTTTGCAGATGACCAGGCACCCACTGCAAGTGCAGTAGGCGGCAGTTCACACCAGTGACTCTGACAGAAGGATTTTACAGCCCCACTGATGAAAATTCAGAGCCATTTCAGACTGTTTTGCAGAATTCAAGAGGTTGCTGTGATGTTGTTACGGCTTTAGAGTGTGCAAAATGGCGAGAGGGCAGGATGTGGAAAGGCTGAGATGGAACAGCTAATTCAGACACTTTATATTGGTTTCATACCGTTCCTAGGAAGAGACGCTGAAGTAAATGTCAGCATTTTCTCTCTCTTTTTCTTTCGTTCTCTCTCTCCTTGTATGGGATTAATGTCTCCACACAGCATCGTGATTTGATGAGATGCAGAATGTTTTGCTTTCCTTTCTTGCATCTCCAGATGCTGATAGCATGAAATTGGAAAATGATACAGTGCTGTGCAAAAGTCTGAGAGTCTGAAAGACTTTATTTCCCTCAGAGTTTTAGGATTAGTACATTTTTGGAATCCTAATACACATTATGTTCTTTATTGGTTGTTCTTGTTTTGCAGCTTCTGTATGTACAGTACCTTATGGCCATACCTGTAGGTTTCATAATAATATAGCAGGTCAATTAAGATGCTATCTTGTGAACGTTGTCCTGCTTGAGAGTAAGGTAGTACAGTGAGAAGTGTCTCCTAGTACAGGTTTTGTAGACAGTGATGAGTAATTGCACATTCATGGTTTTAAAGTTCCTTTCTGATCTCATCACTCTACACTTGCACACATTTCCCAGAGGAAAACTGTCATTTTATCCCATCCTCCCAGCGCACCATAACATCCGACAGGGGAATCTGACCTTTGATATACAACCCTAGGCCTGCCAGGTCCCCAAATCCTCAAGCTGTGAGGGAGTTTCCCTCATCTGTCCAAACTGAGAGCCCACATATCATGTGCAGCTCAGTGCCAAGGAAACGAGAACATTTTTTCTTTCCCTGAATTTCTGCCACTACTTTTTAGGTTTGAAGAAGTACCTGTGTTTCATGTTAATGATAAGTTAAGCATGAAGGTTATGATTCAGGTACGATGGATTGGCTAAGCAAGCAAACCTTTGCGCTCTAAACTGAACTCCACCCTTAAGGCTCAGGTGTCCATCTGCCCAGGCAAGCGTGTTTGCCGGACGACTCACTCCCCGACATCCAATCCTCTGAAAGAGCTGACACATTGATTCTATACATGACACTGGTGAAATGTGGCCACTTAATTTGGCACGGAACAGAATGTGCGAACTTACAGATTCTGTACGTGATTAAGTACATCCAAGGCCGCAGCAGTCATAAAATTGAATCGTTCCTACTGGGTTAAAAAATAAATAAATAAATAAATTTCTGGGTTATTTGGCAACCCAGCGCTCGGTAAATATTTGGACATAACACATGCTGGGTTATTTTGACCCAGCTTGTTGCAGTTTATATATTAACCCATTTGCTGGGTTGTTTTTTTTTTGACATAGTTAACCTATTGAAGGTTTTTCATTTGAAATAATAAAAATCTACTCCAAAATGTGTTTCATCGGACAAGAACAGTTCATATACAGTATTTTTGTATTCAATGTCAAGTCTTTTACAATTATAAAATCTTCAAAATATTCAGTAAAAGTTTTAGGCGATGACAGGAGCAGCAAGAGCAGCCAATGGGAATCCGTGGGAAGAATAGTCCATGGTGCGTCGTTCACTTTATGTGTATATCAGTTGAATGCTGCATTTGTAGAAGGCTACCAGGCTAGATGTGACCAGTTTTACCGGTTTGGCACAAACTACCAAACTTTGGGTTACACTGGCCCAGTGCTGGGTAGGTGTGTGAGGGGTTAATCATTTGTACTGACAGTAAAAATGACCCAGCAGCTGAGTTACAAAAATAATATTAGGAATAACCCAATAAAATGACCAAACAGGCTGAACCCAGCATTTGGGTTAAAAAAATAACCCAGCATTATTTAGCGTCCAGAAAAACTACCTAGCACCTGGGTTAAAAAAAATAACCCAACAAGCTGAACCCAGCATTTGGGTTAAAAAAACATAACCCAGAATTTTCTTTAGCATCCAGAAAAACTACCTGGGTAAAAATCTAAAAAATAATATTAATAAAGACCCAACAAGATGAACCTAGCATTTGGGTTAAAAAAATAACCCAGCATTTTTAGTGTCCAAAAAAACTACTCAGCACCTGGGTAAAAAATATAAAAAATAACCACATAAAATGACCCAACAAGCTGAAACCAGCATCTCGGTTAAAAAAAATAACCCAGCATTTTTTAGCATCCAGAAAAACTACCCAGCACCTGGGTAAAAGTATTAAAAATAGCCTAATAAAATGACCCAACAGACTGATCTCAGCATTTGGGTTAAAAAAAAAAATAACCCAGCATTTTTAGCATCCAGAAAAACTACCCAGCACCTGGTAAAATATTAAAAATAACCCAATAAAATGACCCAACATGCTGAACCCAGCATGTAGGTTAAAAATAATCCAGCATTTTTTAAAGTGTGGTAGCTTACCCTCATGTTGTTTGAAACCCGCATGATTCTTTCTTTCTTCTGTAGAACACAAATAGAGATGTTTGGCAGAAAGTCAGGAACTGACAGCTTTAGTCACCATTCTCTTTCACTGAATATTTTTCCCATTAACTGAAAGTGAATGGTGACTGAGGCTGTCACTCTGCTTCTACTTTAGAGTTTCGCATAAGAAAGAAATGGGTTTTAAGGTCATAAGGGTTGTGGGTGAGATATAATATATATACTTAAGAAAGTTGAAGTATGTCTTAAAAAACAACCTGCAAAACCAGAAACATTTGTGTAATTGGACAGTGGGCTCAAAACCTCATAGTTACTGAATATAGACCTTGTGACAACCTCACCGCGTGACAACTAGCCCCGCTATCTAGGTCTATTCTGTATCCCGGTTTTTCGCTGTTGAATTTGGAGTGTAGCAAACCAAAAAGCAAAGGAAGCAAAGTCTGCCAGGAGCGTCACACAGCATAGCCATCTTTAAAAAAAAAAAGCAAAAGGGAAGCGCAAACCTCGTCCAGTGCCCCAGCCTGCCCGCCTCATGCTCGATGCGCATTTGGAGCGCGCTAGAGATCATCATTCGCAACGACACGAAATCCGATCCAGGCTCTCGCTGCTAAAGGGGGAGTGGAGGAAACACATGAAGTTAAATTAGAAAAGCTCGCGAAGCAGCAACAAAAGAGACTGTATTCAGAGTTAATTTAAGGTAAGAGAAGTTTAGTTTGACCCGGTGCTTCTGAAACTTATCTGCGTAATAACACGCTTAGATTTGTGAAAGGCATGTACTAAAGTCAGGTTTAAGTTCTGAGGTTTGATGACATAGATCGTTTAAGTTATACATTGTGATGCATCTTCTTAAGAGCTAGAAGAGAGCAATATTGCCTCGAAAGCATGCAGTGAGTGAACGCAAGACTTGTTGCCACTTTGGGTTGTCTTTAGTCATAGACAGACAGTAGGCAGCAAGTTTTTAAATGACGAAAACAACATTGTTTTGAAGTTAAAGTAACAAACTGCTATTTGTGGATCTGATTCATAATGTTTTTAAAGTTATTTTTGGCTGTACACTGTTAAAAAAAGTCTTATAACCTAAAATATGCTTCGTGTGGTAACATCTAAATTAACTAGTTTCATTCTAGAAACATAATTTAATGTGACCTAATCGATTTAGATCATTTTCTTTGCACATTTATGTAAAAAGTAGAAAGCTGTCAGTGAGTTAAGTCCATAACTGTATTAAATTAACTATTCTGGCCTGGCTCTGATATGACAGAGACTAAGAATAGGAACAAACTAAATCTTGTTAAATTTTGTTAAAGAAAAAGTTAAATTTAATGAAATACTTCTTGAAGGTACTTTGGTTGATGGGGAAACATGCGCATTATACATTAAAAAAACAGAAACAGAAAAGCTGGATGTTCATGGCTAATTATTGGATTTTCCTCCAGGTTTATAAAAAGAAAACATTTTAAACACCGTAAAGATGAATATCTGTTAAGAAAAAAACGATTTTTTTTTATCCGAGTGCTTGAGGTTGTGTTGCACTAAATAAAGAGGTGTTTTTGCTGGTGGAATGAAAGGCAGATGCACATTATTCATGCTCTATTATAATTTTATGCCATGTGATATAAAAGCTCCTTTGAGTCTGGCAAAACTTGCGCATAAAACAAACGGCATAGATTTAGAACTCTTGCTTTTTTTCTTACTACCTTTTTAAACTCGTGGTTCTGGCAAGACAAAGACCTACCTGCTTGGACAGAGAAAAAACACTCCAAAAATTGTATTCAGGTTTGTTGCCAAGTCTGAGGTTGAAGATAAAAGCTAAAAACTACCTCAGGGAAACCTAAAGTGGTTAATTATTCAAAGGTCTATTAGGGAAACAGATTGTGTTTATGTTGCACAGGTTAACCACGCTTATATTGAGTCAAGCCGTGCAGCCAGTGATGTAATTGTTAACAGTCTGTTCCTCAGGATGTAATGTTCTGGTATAAGATGTTGAGGGTTTGAGTTTTAAAAGTTCCTTTCCTGAGGCACTCATTCTTTTGTAGGCACTCTTGTTTTATTTACTGAAACTTTGATACCACACTATTTCACTGCAGGTCAAAGTTCAAGCATTTAAATGTAGACTTTGTCTTGTAAGCTGATGATGGAAAGGCATGAACCTGTCGGGGTGTCAGCATATAGACTGATGGCTCCTGTGCCTCAGAGAGACTTCTCAAGGCATGCTGCAGTCTTAAGCAGAGAATTTTCTCGGCAGTTGAGGAATGCTAAGGGAGGGACTAGAGCCCATGGTGAAGGAAATACTTTCTGCAGCTCGGAATGGGGCTTTTTAGCCCAGTCAATAAACCTTTGCCATTTTCAACAAATAGATGACTGTTTTAACATCCATCTTTGCCAAAGTCTGAGTAGAACTGCAAATATCAGCATTATGATTTATTTACAGGAGGTTCTTAGAACTATAAATGTGTGAACGAATTATACGCTTTACAAAAGTTCGCCTTCAGGCTCCGTGAATCACAGCTAACTGTGAAAAGAATAATTTTGACCACAAATCCTTGAAGTTTTTAAGTCAGCGTTTCTTTTTATAAGTCTGTCCGCAAAAAAGACGACAAACTAATATGATTCATCTTTTTAAGAGTGTGACTCATAGAAGCTAGAATTACTTGAAAGACATATAATACTCTTGACTTTTAAAATAATTATACTCCCATTTGGGCACATTGCTACTATAGCTGAAACTTAAAATGCAACAAAATGATCGTGACAGCAATGGTGAGGTCATGAAATAAAACGCAGGCTAATATTCGCCAAAACCTGTCAGATTACTTTCTCTCTCGAATAAAAAAAGCCTGTGATATTATATGCAGCACCCTTTGTTTGTAAGGCTGAAACAATTAAGCGCATTTAAAATAACACCTCCCTCATAAGACTTGTAAATACTTGGTGGGTTGTGCTAAATTTGACATTTATAAGCTGGGTTGAGCAATGCTTCGCTTTGTGAATGTGTTATATAGTTTAAATTCTCTCTTGAGTTGATTGTTGTGCTTTTTTACCATTACAGACCTCAGCAGAAGTGCCAGTTTGTCTGAGAAGGAGCTGAAGGAGGCACGGACCAAGAGTCAGATCATTGCGGCTCAACTCCAGGCCAATTCCAACTCCAAAGGCGTCCAACTTTTCAACCGACGCAGACAGAGAGTGAACGCTTTCACTCTCGTAAGCGTCGGAGGAGGGGGAGAGGAGGCATCTAAGAATGTAATTGATTCATCTTTTGAAAGTCCACGGACATGGGACAAACAGTGCTCGACTGAGGACCAGGACAAGGAGTTGAATCACAGGAACCTCAAAACAGGTCTCACGTGGTCGGCCGGCAGAATCCGCAGTACTGGGAGCGACATGGAAGATGCTAGCGAGGTTACGCGGGAGGAAGAAAGTGTCCAAGAAAGACACTTTCTCCCTGTGAATGAGAAGGATGAGGAACTCTCAGAAGACCTCACAGAGCATGTGAAGGATGAGGTTACTCTTAGAAGTGATAATAACCCTGCTCGTTTGGATAGAAATGGTCAAGATGAAGCCGAAGCCAAAGGAGCACACAATAAAGACATCTTAAATGGATACAGTGCGCAATGCAATGGAAAAACTGATAAGATGGTGGCTAAACAGCCCGCCACCATGAACAGAACAGCTCGCCCATTTTTCTCCCCAACAACAGTCGGATCCTCTGAAGCTATAAGTCCAGTAATAGAGATTCCTCCAGCCCCATCTTATGAGTCTTCAACTTACCCAGTGCACACAAGACCTGTTTTCTCTCCACCACCTCCTCCACCTGCTTACCCAACTCCTCCTCTCCCCAGCTACTCCAGCCCTGCTCCACCTAACACAGGCCATGCTCATTCACCTCAGCCTTCTTCTTCCTTCTACATCCGCCCATTTGCCCCAAGGCCTACATTTGTCCCTGAGCTCTTGAGTGAGAATAGATCTGTAACTCCCATCCGAACAGGCATCCTCGAAGAAGGCCGGACTCGCCGAGCAACCCGCAAGTCGATGTTCACGTTTCAGGAGAAGCCAAAAGTAGCTCCGAATCCCGAACTCCTATCTATGGTGCAGTGTGCAGATGAAAAGAAGAAAAAACCCCAGCCAGATGCTGGACAAGAGGAGGAGCTGCTGGCTCTCGGGGCCGAAGCCTCAAACTTCCTGGCCAAGGACGAGGACGTTCATGAGGAAGCTGCGGTGCCAGAGTGGGCCTCGAGTTTGAAAAGCTCCAGGACGTGTGCCAGGATAGAGCACAAGCCTGAGCAAGCCCTGACCGATGCTTCAGGAAAAGGAGCTGAGCTGTTTGCCAAACGCCAGTCGAGGATGGAAAGGTACGTCCACGACAGCAAGGATCCAAGATCACCCTCTCCAACCATGTCCTTGCCGCCTTCGTGGGTGTATCCATCCAACATGCCCGGTCGAGTGAAAGCCATAGTAAACTCCTCCAATATAAGTGCAGAAATTTCAAAGACCCTTAAAGCTCAGAAGGCCACTCAGAAAAAGACTGTCCCTGCCAAAGTGCCAGCACCTGCTCCGGCTCCGCCTCCAGAAATGCCTTTGGAGAATGGCTGCACTAAAATCGAAATGGAGCTGTCCAAACATCAGCCATACCAGCTTAACTCATCCCTCTTCATCTTCAACCCAACGAAAGATCCCTACAGCACTCTTCCCAGAGCTGCCCCTGCTCCTAAACATGTTCACTCAATCCCCAGACAGTCGTCGCTTCCAACAAGCCCATTGCCATCACCTTACAGCCCATCCGCTGCCTATCGGTCAGCCCATTGCTTTTCGCCTCCTATGACGCCTCTCAGTCCCATCACAGCAGGCAGCGTCAGCTCCCCAGTGTCGCCTTTTGCTCCAGAACGTGTGGCTTCACCTCGCTCTGGCATCCAAGCACCCCGTCCCACGTTCTCCGCCAAAAAAGCTGGTATCAGCCCACAGGTGTGGAAACCCTCTTCATTCTTTTAAACCTTTCCATTTCTGCTCTTCTTTGCTTTATCTACTCTTCAGACCAAAGTATAATGGAAGAAATGTAAAATAGACACACAATGAAATGACTGTCCACAAAAAATAGGCCTACAAGAAACATGAAATCTTGGTCTGTTTGTTTCTTGTTTATTTTTTAAGTTTTGCATGTGGAGGCAGTAAATGTCATGTCCTACATTGTGAAACTGACTTATATTGAAATTCATAAACTGGCCACCAGAGGGCCATGAATTGAACTTTACTTATTTTTTTAATCAAGACATTATAATTTAGAGCAGCTTTGTGATTCAGAACTACAGTTTATTCAATTTCACACTCATGCCAGATATATTTTAGGTACAAAACCAGTGTGTCATTTTCCAATGCTCGCCTCCAAGTTTTCAGGTTGGAGTTGGTACAAACTCATAAGCAGTTTAGCAGATGGTGCCTTGCCTTTTATGATGTACGAAATACAATTTAATATGAGCAGGGCGATATGACGCCCTCTTCACGTTATGGCACCTGTACTGTAGATTTTCTTAATTAATTCTGTGTGCTTCTCTTTGATTTATAGTTCTAGTTTACAGCTTGCAGTATGTACTTAATGTAGTGTGCATACACTACTGTATGTTCCACTGCAGGCATCTTATAACAAAGCCGTAATTGAGTTTAATTCTGGCTTCATTCTACTGTCAATTTTTATGCTGGTTGTTTCTTTCTGGCTTCTTCTCTTTCAAGTGATTTTGTCTACTCTGTTTCATTAAAACAATGAAACACTCAGTTTCTTTACTGTCTCTGGTTTTCATACTACATGTGACCCTGGACCACAAAACCAGTCATAAGTGTCAGTTTTTTGAATAAATAAGTTTTTCACGGATGTATGGTTTGTTAGGAAAGGCCAATATTTGGCTGATGTACAGCTATTAGAATATCTGAAATCTGAGGGTGCAAAAAAATCTAAATATTAAGAAAATCGCCTTTAAATTTGTCCAAATGAAGTTCTTAGCAATGCATATTACTAATCAAAAAATAAGTTTTGATATATTTGCAGTAGGGAATTTACAATCTTCATGAAACGTGATTTTTGGCATAAAAGAAAAATATGATAATTTTGACCCACACAATGTATTTTTGGCTATTGCTACAAATATACCTGTGCTACTTAAGACTGGTTTCGTGGTCCAGGGTTACACATTATCTTCTTCTGTTGACTAATCTGCTGAATTTCCTTTGTGGATTTCTTTTATTTTCAGCATTGCCTCTAATCAGTTGTTTCAGTTTTCGTTAGTATCTATCCCGAAATGAGAATGCCAGGATAGTTTTCCCACAGAGTGTTTTTATCTATACACTTGTACCAACAAAACAAAGATATGCGCATCAGAGCCACCCGCCGCATGGTGCTCTGACCCAAAATGAAATTAGAAACTTTTTAACGCTGACTGAATATGTATGTGCCCTGCACATTCCTGGCCTGCCCCCTGAAAACGCACATCTGAGCCGTAACAGGCCCCTGCGGGCTTGAGCTTTAGGCTAACGGCCTGACCTCTGGCCTCCCTCATGCTTGGAAAAACACATTTGCTGGAGGTGAAAACATACCCAGCAGCCTCAGCAGTGCAAATGCATATCTCAGTAAAGGTTAGTGGTCTTGGCAGCGTGTTTGCAAGCGATCTGAAGATGGCATGATATCTTGGTGTGCTGGGAAACTACTCAAACACTAGACGAGAATAAACAGCTCGGTGAAATCACAGCGTGCATGAGAAGGCCTGAAATCGATAACATCGCATCTGAAGTTGCATGCAGTGCTGCAGGAGGTGTTTCAGATGTTTCAGTGGCGTGTTTAGACGCTATTCTTACCCAATCGTGTGCATAGTACCTGACATGAACTTTTTGATTTTGAATGGTTATTGAAATTAAGGATTGTTCTGCAGCTGTTGTATCTGGAGTGTGATGATATCTTTGTTCCTGTACACTAACGTTCCTCACTATCTACTTTTATAACAAACATTGCCTAAAAAAATGAATCAGGACATGTTATGCAGGGCTTAACAAAAAGGATGGTGTGCTGGCCTAGTAAATGTTATGCCTTGTTTTGCTGTGACATTTAGTTGCAAATTATGCTTATCAAATTTTAACCTTGTCAGTTAAATAAAATGATCTAACATGATGTCCAGCATTATCTGCCCAGTAAAAGTAAAAGTGACTTTCCAGTATAATAACATCTAGCTATTATATATAGCTAGCAAATACTGTTTGTGAACTGTGATCATTTTAATTTAAATGTGTGAAAAATGTCAAGTCTTTATTTATATAGCGCTTTATACAATACAGATTATTTTAAAGCAGCTTTACAGTAATATGGGACAAATTCAAATTCTGCTGTAAAATACAATAGTGTTAGACAGAAATATGTAATAAGAATGTTAAAAATGTATTCATAATACTATAAAATTCAATATCAAATATCAAAAAATCAAAATCAAATATTTTAAGTGCTGGGCAATGACTAATTGCGATTAATCGCATCCAAAACGTTTTTGTGTACACAATATATGTGTGTGTACTGTGTATATTTATTATGTATATAAAAGACAAACATACAGTATATATTTTGAAAAATGTACCTGTATTTATTTATATTCATATAATTTATATATAAATATTTTTAATATATAAACATAACATATTTTTAAATATATACATGCATGTGTGTGCAAAAGTTTGGGATCAGTAAGATTTTTAAAGGTTTGTAAAGTTTCTTATGCTCATCAAGGCTGCATTTATTTGATCGAAAATACAGAAAAAACTGTAATACTGTGAAATATTATTTAAATATAAAATAACTGTTTTCTATGTGAGTATATTTTAAAATATAATTTATTCCTGTGATACAAAGCTACATTTTCAGCATCATTACTCCAGTCTTCAGTGTCACATGATCCTTCAGAATCATTCAAATATGCTGATTTATTATCAATGTTGAAAACAGTTGAACTGCTTAATATTTTTTTGGAACCTGTGATTCTTTTTTTCAGGATTCTTTGATCAATAAAAGGTTAAAAAGAACAGCATTTATTTAAAATAGATATTAGATAAGGTTTTCTAACAATATACACTACTGTTTAAAAGTTTGGGGTCAGTAAATTTCATTCTTTCTTTTTTTTGAAAGAAATGAATACTGTTATTCACCAAGGGTGTGTTATATTAATAAAAAGTGATAGCATAGATTTACATTGTTAGAAAATATATATTTTGAATAAATGCTGTTCTTTTTAACTTGTTATTCATCAAAGAATTCTGAAAAAAATCAGAATCACAGGTTCCAAAAAAAAAAACTGTTTCCAACACTGATAATTCTAATAATAAATCAGCATATTAAAATGATTTCTGAAGGATCATGTGACACTTAAGACTGGAGTAGCAGCTGATGAAAATTCAGCTGTGCGTTACAGGAATAAATTATATTTTAAAGTATATTAAAATAAAAATCATTATTTTATATTGTAATAACATTTTGCAGTATTACTGTTTTTTTCTGTATTTTTGATCAAATAAATGCAGCCTTGATGAGAGACTTCTACAAGTCTTACCAATCCCAAACTTTTGAGCGTCAGTGTACATAATAAATATACACAGTACACACACATATATTATGTACACAAAAACATATTTTGGATGTGGTTAATTGCGATTATTCGTTGCCCAGCACTACAAATGTTATGTTTATTTTTGGTTCAAAATGTTTTTAAATAAATATTAACCTGTTATATATTTAAAATATGAACTTTTAAATTATAATTTAATGATAAATTACAATTTAGTACTAATGTTGGAAAAGGTAATCTAAATGTGAACTACGGCAAACAGAAAAATCCTTACTGTTGAGCTCTGTTATTTTTCAGAGTGTGTGTGTTTGTGAGTGTATTTAGTAACATAGAGACACTAAATTAAAGTGATGTCTCACCTCTAAAAGTAATCTTTTCTTATCTTCCATCTTATCAGATTAAGGAGGAGACCCCGGCACCAATCAATAGCCCCGGCTCCACCACTCCAACCTCCAGGACGCCCAACCTCACTAGACGCTTCACCAGCCCTGAGGTGCTTTCTAGCGCTGTCTGGTCCCCGAGCAGCCCTCGAGTGACCTCTACATCATCCAGCCCGATCTACAAGCCCACACCAATCTCCCCCTCACCCCGACCCATCCACAAACCCGTCACAACATGCCCTTCCCCAGGCCCTATCCATAAGCCCATTGCAACCACTGCATCGCCAGGTACCATCTTCAAGCCGACCGCCATCTCTCCTGTGTCTCCATCCTGGGAAACCAGGTGCCAGTCTCCGGCCGTCAACCAGGACACCAAAGCCAACCACCGCATTTTGGCCAAAAACATCATCAATGCCGCAAAGCGGAAAAACAGTCCGTCTCCCGGGGCGCTGGGCAGCCGGAGTCTACCCATGTCCCCGGTGAGCGGAGGGATCGTGCCTTATGAACACAAGCCTGTCAGTCCATTTCAGCCACGGATGCTGGGGGCTCAATCGCCTACTCTTACCAGTCCCTCTCCCACCCGGATGATCCACTCTCCGGTGCGTTTGTACAACACCCGCTCGCTGACCGACTCGGACGCCTCGGTGGAGTCTGAGGATTCGGGTCTGCGCTCTCCTGGAGCGCGCACCTACAACACCTGCCCCCGTGGCTGGTCCAGCGGTCTGCAGGTGAAGAGAGGAGGCATGCCTGAAGATCTGTAGGAAGCACTTAGGAATGATTTATACTTGCCTGATTTCTATGTAGACCAAAGTGTCCCTTAAAGGGATAGTTCACCCAAAATTGAAAATTCTGTCACATAATTGCTCACTCTCATGTCATTCCAAACCCGTAAAACCTTCGTTCATCTTTGGAACACAAAGATATTTTTGATGAAATCTGAAAGCTTTCTGACCCTGCATAGACAGCAACATAACCAACACGTTCAAGGCCCAGAAAGGTAGTAAGGACATTGTTAAAATAGTTCATGTGACATTTGTAGTTCAACTGTAATTTTATAAAGCTACGAGAATAAATTTTGTGTGCAAAGCTTCATTTCTGGGCCTTGAACGTACATGTGAGTTGTGTAACTTGTATTGCTGTCTATGCAGGGTCAGAAAGCTCTCGGATTTCATCAAAAACATCCTAATTTGTGTTCCGAAGACGAATGAGCGTCTTGCAGGTTTGGAATGACATGAGAGTGAGTCATTAATGACAGAATTTTCATTTTTGGGTGAACTGTCCCTTTAAATATTGAATGTAAAGCATTGTGGATTTTGCAGTACGTTGCATACAGTATGTTGACTGTTGATGGAATGTTAAAGAAATACATTATCGTTCAAAAGTTTGGGTCAGTAAGATTTTAAATTTTCAGTAAGAAATTTATTTAGCAATGACGGATTAAGATTAAGATGTTCAGAAGAGACAAAAGGGCTTTATTGTTACAAAAACTCAAATAAATGCTGTTTTCTGGAACGTTCTTTTCATCAAATAATTCTAAAAAATGTATCACGGTTAGCAGAAAAATATTAAGCAGCACAGCTGTTTTTTTAAATGAGTAAGAAATGTTTTAAGCACCAAATTAGTATATTAACCTTTTAACTGTCAAGTTTACTTCACTATATTACAAAAAAATCCTAATCTAATCATGACAAACTATATATTGTTGGAAAGGTCTAAAACTCCACTCCTAAATAGATATTTTACCACTGTTTGTTGTTACAAAGTACGTAGGAACAGTATTAGATTAATTTATGACAAGAAAAATCTACATCATAACTACATCGTTCTGACCTTTGTCACAAAAAGTCTTTTCGTTGCCTTTTTTTAATCAGAAAGTATAAATTATTTGAAAGCTTAAAACCTCAAAATGCATCCTGTGAAAGCTCAAAATCATATTACAAAATGTATTCGTTCATGAATTATAACAATTTAAGGTTTTCACATCTATGTTCAAAAATAAGGGTGAAAGGATTAAAATGATTTCTGAAGGATCATGTAACAATGAAAAGACTGGAGTAATGATGCTGAAAATTTAGCTATGCCATCACAGAAGTAAATTGCATTTTGAAATATATTAAATAAAAAAATAGTTATTTAAAATTGTAAAAAAAAAAAAAAAAAAAGTTCTGTATTTAGCATATTTTTTTATCAAATAAATACAGCCTTATTAAGCTCCTTTCAAAGACAATAAAATCGAACTAACCCAAATTTTTGACCGTTGAAAGAATGAGAAATGAAAATCCTGTCATTGTTTATGCACCTTACAAACAGGTATGACTGACTTTCTTTCATGGAACACAAACTGAAGTGAATGTTCACATCAAGGCCGATGTTGAAATACGACTAATTTGTGACTATGTTGTGGTTGGAGCCTGACAGCGTCTGTCCCTATTCACTTTCATTTTCTTGTGTGTTCTGTGGAAGAAAGATTTTATCAAGATCATATGATTTTGCAACAACATGAGGGTGAATGAATAAAGACTAAATTTTCATTTGAGCAAACTGTTCCTCTAAAGTCACATCTTGGTCTCATCTATGCAGCTGTCTGTAATCGGATGAAGAAGGCATTACATGGACTCAGAAAGGTGTACCAAAGAACTTTGACATGTATTACCAAAGAGAAAAAAATAATGTGCAAGAGCAGTATTAGTTATTAACCTCAGTTTTTTTTTTAAATATAAAAAGAATTGCCCCTTTTGCTTTTTTTGTACAGTATGTTTTGACAATGTGTTAGAGTATTGGAATGTGACAATATTCGAATTTGGAAGGAACTGACTGCTTATTGCTGATTGTGAGTTAAATGAGATGTAAAGAGAATGACACAGCAAGGTTTTTTATGGTATGAGAGAGAATGATAGGAAATTCTCTGCATTACATATACTATAATTGGAAGCTGCTGGTGATTTGAAATCCAATGCAGCTTCCATATTAGTTTAGTGCTGACATACATGATGGAAACGAAATGTTTTGATGCACAACGGGAGAGGTGAAAAAACAAAGCATTAGGAGGTTTGTACAGTGTGATTTCACATAAAATGTAGGAACGATTGAATTTCAGTGTTCAATAATGCACCTTGCTTAGATTGCTATTAGTTATATTTCAGTTTCCCAAGAGGGCAAAAACAAGAGAAGAGAGAGTTTTTGCTGAGGTTGTATACAAGTTAATCCTCACATAGCATTTCAGTATTTCACATAAAAGGGACTGAGTGCTCTGTTGGTACAGTAAGGGGAGATCATTGCTTTTTTTAATACATTTCACACAAATATATTTCATGGGGCACTTGCAAAGTTTATCATGTATTTAAACATCACCTCTGACATCACTGCCAGACTGTCTACAGCATGCATTTACACTCGACTGGTGTATTTCTGACAGTACACACTGTATACTATGTGGTTAATGGTAATTTACACTACTTAATACCGAATGTTTGTCTGTCGCAGTTCTGAAATTACATATTGAAATCTGTCTGAGCTGATCACTAGCACTCATTTAAGGATTAAGTCTCAAGGGTCATGCATACCAAGTGTACTCATGTTATCCTGCGCTCAAATATTAGATCACCACACATGAGAAAATCATTCTCTGTGTTGGTGCATCAGCAGATTATTTGCATATGTGGGATTTTGATTGACGGGAACATCAGCTGTAAAGTGACTTGGCACCTTCGGTGAGAATAATGTTATCGCTGTCAAGGACGCTTTACAGCCCCTCTGTACACGTGCGATCCTTCGTTTGGATTATGGGAGATGTTATGCATGATTCAACTTACATATACAATTTCTTTAAGACTGATATCATGTCTGAATAACCAGCCTCAATATTATCTCTGTCTGTTTTCTGTTTTTAAATTAAGTGAATAAACACAAACAATGTCATCATCTTGGATAAACGGTGTCATTTCTTGATTCTTTTGATGCTGAA
>JAHKKF010522773.1:0-37680 GCA_019740295.1 Labeo calbasu
CTCAGATGTCGGGAGTAAATGACGACCACTATGTTCATTATTACATCCAGCAACACAACACCTCAATCGCTTAATCGGAGATATTCTTGTCTAACTTAGTTGTGAACTTAGCATCCGATGACCCCTTTAAAACAACAGTTTAAAAATGTGAATGTCATTTACTTACCCTTACATTGTTTTATACCCGTATGACTGACTTTCTTCTGTGGAACACAAAATCACTGGTTACCATTGACTTAAATTGTGTGGACAAAAGTCAGTCAGTCATACAGCTAGGGGCAAACGATGAATCATATTTTAATTGTAATCACATTTTATGCTTCTCTCATTTTACTAAGTATAATCATCTCCGATATTTGCCTGCTAACTATTTATCCTGAAAATGTTTAATTTACATTTGGTATTTGCGTTATTTTGGATTGGTAATGTTTTTGTGGTTGCAATTGCTAGACTTCAAGAGTTTAAATCTTGGAAATTTTTAGAAAACGTTGGTAAACATGTGCATTGGAGTTTAGTGATTTCTACTGAGATATTCTGTTCAAATAAGTGTAATAAAGCCAGTCAGTTTTCTTTCTCACCGTGTTCATGCTGTTTGCTGTGACTGTCCCTTTAAAATTAGTATCTTGTAGTTTAGGAAGCTCGGTTTTTAAAGTAGCTTTCCTTACAGTGCTGGTTGGATGTGGACGTGGCAGTGTTCATGGTTAAACATTCATTCGGAGGAGCATGAAGTGATTAGCATCAGTTTTCCACTCTCCAATAGCTCCATAATGTTTCTGTTCAGCGTGTTTTCATTGTCTGTGTCTGTCTCTTATCTGTTTCCTCTCTGTGCCCTTTCTCCTTTAATTTCCTGAATTTTATTATAGTCCTCTCACCCATCTGCTCTTTTCTCACCTTTTCATCTTTGCTCATGTCATCGTCACACACTCACACATTCTTCTGTAATCTTGCACCTAGTGTCTTCCTCTTCCTCCCCCTATTTACTGTGCTGTGGATTAGAGGATCTGTGGAGACAGCTGGATGCAGAACATAACACATGGGGCTGCGTGTTTAATCATTTATTATCTTTTTTTTTTTTTTTTTTCCGGGGTGGTGGAAATAGGGGGAAGTGCAGTGTGGCCCTCCTGAACGAGACGGAAGCCGTGCTCTCCTACCTGGAGAAAGAGGTACATGAGTTCTTTAACTGCTGTTTTGTATCGTAAGTTGAATAGTTGTCTAATTTAAGTAAAACTTTCTTTTTTCAGGACACATTTTTTTACTCATTGGTGTACGACCCCACACAGAAGACACTATTGGCCGACAAGGGGGAGATTCGTGTTGGACCACGCTTTCAGGCTGATGTCCCTGAAATGCTACAAGAAGGTTAGTGTATTTTATTTATCATTGGTGTCAGTTTAGTTTAAATATTATGAATATTTAGCTCTACTGTTTTTGTCTCAATGACAAAGCTCGAACTAGAGTGTTTGGTGCGAGTACAAGTCAATAATTCAGCCAAGTTCCTTGGCTGGTAGAGCAAATTTGAAATTGCAGTCTTTTTGAGAAGTTTCTCTGGAACAGGGTTGCAAAAATGCTGCCAAAATGAACTTAAATGCCCCCCAAATCAAGATGAGAGAGCCCCTGAACAATTCAACTACATCAGTTACGATTGTTGCAATTAAGGTAAAATGTGCAATTGAATTTACAGGATTAAAAACTAAGCTCCGAATCGATTCCAAAGAGATTTACAATGCATTCAGGAATTCTCAGAATCAATCCATGAATCGCGATGTATTGATTTATTGTTCCGGCCCTAATTATAACCAATCTCACACATTTCTGTTAAGCATATGAATGCAGTGGCTGATTTAGATTAGTCACCGGTGGTCTGCTGAAAATGTGTTTTTTTTTTCAGTGCACACGCTCAGTGATTGAATTGTGCATTCTCACTGATTCTCTCCTCATGAACATTAAAATGCAGATGCAGTGTAAACAAGAGATGCATTTCCCAGTGTAGACAGCTTCAGTGATTATGAGTGTTTTTTCTCTAGAGTGCATAACTTGGTGACCTTGTGCTAGACTGAAGTCATGGACAGCTTCAGTGATAGAGAATGCTTTTGCTTGCATTCTTTATATAATTTATTCCCATTTCTAAAGGAGTAGTTCACTTCCAGAACAAAAATTTACAGATAATGTACTCACCCCATTGTCATTCAAGATGTTAATGTCTGTCTGTCTTCAGTTGT
The DNA here is from genome assembly GCA_019740295.1 of Labeo calbasu. Classification (NCBI taxonomy): domain Eukaryota; kingdom Metazoa; phylum Chordata; class Actinopteri; order Cypriniformes; family Cyprinidae; genus Labeo; species Labeo calbasu. The sequence continues at coordinate 2,220 of JAHKKF010522773.1, forward strand.
AAAGAAATAGTTTTTTGAGGAAAACATATCACGATTTCTCTCCACGTAATGGACTTCTATGGTGCCCTGAAGTTTGAACTTCCAAAATGCAGTCTCAGTGCAGCTTCAAAGGACTCTAAATGATCCCAGCTGAAGAAGAAGGGTCTTATCTAACAAAACAATTGGTTATTTTTTAAAAAAAAAATACAATTTATATACTTTTTAACCTCAAATGCTCGTCTTGTCTAGCTGTGCATGAACTCTGTGTATTCCGGTTCATGACAGTTAGAGTATGTTAAAGAATTCCCATCTCATTTTCTCCTCTAACTTCAAAATCATCTTACATCGGTGTTTTACCTTTTTTTGTAAAGAGTGTTTGACCTTATTTGCGAGTTCACTTTGTAAACACTGGGTCGGTACTTCTGCAGCGATGTAAGATGATTTTAAAATTGGAGGAGAAAATGAAATGGTAAAATAACTGAATTGTTTTGCTAGATAAGACGCTTTTTCCTTGGCTGGAATCGTTTAAAGTCCCTTGAAGCTGCATTTAAACTGCATTTTGGAAGTTCAAACTCAGGGGACACCATAGAAGTCTATTATATGGAGAGAAATCCTGAAATGTTTTCCTTAAAAAACATAATTCCTTACGACTGAAGAAAGACATGACATCTTGAATGACAAGGGGGTAAGTACATAATCTGTAAATTTTTTTTGTTCTGGAAGTAAACTTTCCTTTAAACATTTTGCTCTTCATGCCACCAGAAAAAACAATGCTTGATTTTCTAATATATATAAAAAGCAATAAACTAATCCATAAATGGTTTTTGCTTTGTCTGTGTAGCTTATAAGAATATGCCAAAATGTTTCCCCACACATTACAACATTTTTTTGGTTTCTTTTTATCAGCGACACATACCATCTGTTGTTCTAGTTTTTGCAGTTTGATCTGCACTGTAGGAGCTAGTCGGATCCCCATTGGTGGCTCTTTGGCCGATTTAGCATGTTGAATGCTCTGGTCAGCTTAGAGAAACAATGCACAAGAAGAAAACCAAACTGTTGTCACCTGCTGGTATGCAGAGTTGTTTTTTTTTCTCACACAGATGTAGAATGTACATGCTAGTTGGCTGTAGTCTTTGTGGTGTGTTCAAGCTCAACTTTTTGGCCAGGATGCAGGCGATGTGATGCGAAGCCATCACTTCTTTGTTGTTGGTTTGGTTGTTGGAACAGTTAGACCAGACCAGATTTCAGACTGAGTTAAAATGAGATTCATGGCTTTGTTTGTGAGGTCTTTTTATGTTTGGAGTCTGGGAGGTGATTTATTTTGTGTTTGAGTTGTAAAAGTTTGATAGCTCTGGCAATAGTAGTCTCATGGGGTAGGTTTGCTTAGTTGCAGTGTCTCAATTTTGGATTCTGAGCACTGGTGCATCACAAGGAAAACTCCACATTTACACTATCGCTGTGCTCACCAGTCAAGTGTGAAATTGCTCTTCTGTCAGTCTGTGACCCCAATATGACTGCAAGTCTGTGACCCTGCTCCTCTCTCACAAACTTACAAAAATGTCCAGTCAACAGATCCCATTGTCTGTAATGAGAGGCCAGAGACAGTGTGAGGAAAGCGCTTTTCAGTTCTTGATTTAGACATGTCCTGCTCTTAGATGGATACAGAGTACTGACTTTTTAAAGGATTGGTTCACTCCTGATTTAAAATGTCCTGATAATTTACTCACCCCTATGTCATCCAAGATGTTCATGGATTTCTTTTAGTCAAAAATAAGGTTTTTGAGGAAAACATTCCAGGATTTTTTCTTCCTATAGTGGACTTCAATTGGTATCAACAGCTTGAAGGTCCAAATTGCAGTTTCAATGCAGCTTCAAAGGGCTCTACACAATCTCAGCTGAGGACTAAGGGTCTTATCTAGCGAAATGATTGGTCATTTTCTAAAAAAAAATTAAATTTGTACCGCAAATGTTGATCTTGCACTCATCTTGCCCTTTTTTTTTTCGCAATTGTGAGTTTCTCACAATTCTGAATTTTTCTCAGAATTGCGTAATACAAACTTGCAATTGTTTTTTTTTTTTCCTTAGAATTGTGAGATATAAACTTGCATTGTTATAAATTCAGAATTGCAATGAACTTCACATCTCATAATTCTGAGAAAAACAGTCAGAATTATGAGAGATAAACTCGATATAAAGTTTTTATCTCACAATTTTGACTTTCTCGCAATTGAGTTTATATCCAGCTATTCTGACTTTTTAACTCATTGTGAGTTTACATCACACGATTCTAAGAAAAACCTCTGAATTGCAAGTTTATACCTTGCAATGCAGAGAAAAAGGTCAGAATTGCAAATTTATCTCACAATTATGACTTTTCTCATAATTGCGAAATAAAAAATTCTCAATTCAGACTTTTTCCTTGCAATTTTGACTTTCTCATAATTGTTAGATGTGAAGTCTAGATCTTGCAATTCTGACTTTATATCTCACAAATGAGTTTATATCCAACATATTCTGACTTTTTAACTCATAATTGCGAGTTTATATCATGCAACTTTGAGAAAAAAGGTCAGAATTGCATGAAATAAAGTCATACTTTTTTTTTCAATTGTGAGATGTAATGTTTATATCTTGCAATTCTGACTTAAAAACTTGCAGGTCTGACTTATTTCTTGCAATTGTGAGTTCATATCCAAGCTACAACCAGCTGCACAAAGTGCATCTATGACTTCACTCATTACGTAATCACGTTGGAAAGGTCATATGTGGTTAGTTCTTTGTCTGTGTACTTTGGTTCAAAAAGTTTGGATAGGACGAAAAACTCTATCTCATTTTCTCCTCCAACTTCAAAATCGTCCAACATTGTTGTTTTACCTTTTTTTTGTAAAGAGCGTTTGACTTTCTTTGCACGTCTGCTTTGTAAACATTGGATCGGTACTTCCGACTGTGTCACACGTGACCTTTCCAACATGACCAAGTAATGCATGAAGTCGAGGATGCAGAGCTAGTGCAAGACGAGCAGTTGTGGTTTAAAAAGTATATATATTTGTTTTTTGGTTTTTTATAGAAAATGACAGATTGTTTTGCTAGACAAGACCCTTATTCTTTGGCAGGGATCATGTAGAACCCTTTGAAGCTGCATTGAAACTGCAATTTGGATCTTCAATCCGTTGATCCACATTGAAGTCCACTATATGGAGAAAAATCCTGGAAGGGTTTCCTCAAAAACCTTAATTTCTTTTCGACTGAAGACAAAAGTCATGAACATCTGAGATGGCATAGGGGTGTATAAATTATCAAGAAATTCTAATTTTAGAGTGAACCAAAAACTTTAAATAATAGCTGTCTGGTAAGGTAGTAGATTTGATCTGAATCTACAGAATCTACAGACCTTCTCATTTAACATAATTTTCATCCAAAACCGATTTATAGTTCAGCATTTACACGATGCAGGATTAAGTGCCTTGCTCTTGATTCGAATGACAGGCTGGTGGGCTGATGATGATAATACCTGTCATCATCATCGTTCTTCATGATCTTGCTAAGCAGGCTGTCTTCCATCATTACCTAACGCCAGGTTTGATTTACTTGTTAATTCCCACCGTTGCCACGGGAACAAGTTGCCAGGGTTGTCTTGACAGAATTGTTGATGGTAGATTTTACCCTCTGGTTTTACACAGCCAGCTCTGATGGAAGAAATTTTCTCTTTTAGGAGAACCTGATGACAGAGACCAGTCCAAACTGGAGATGAAGATGTGGGATCCAGAGTGTCCGCTGACCAACAAACAGATTGACCAGTTTCTTGTGGTCGCTCGGTATGTTTTTGATGCTTTCTACATTTTATTAATAAATTGAAAAATACGTGTTAGTGTCCTTTAAAACTGTGATTATTAACTGTTTTGCTTCAGGGTAAAGATTGTACCTTGGACAAAATTCTGCAGAAGTAAATGCAAGTGTCAAACACTGAATTTTGATCAATATTTCCTTGTATTACCATATATTGATTTTGTTGTGTTTTGCTTTAAAAACCAAGTTGGCTTGCCTCTACAGTTTGTTTGGTTTCTGAATATCTTTTGAATTTCAATTGTTTTATGTTTTTGCCAGCAAAGTTTGTACAAAACTCAATGTGTTTGAAACAAACCTTGTTTGTGATCCAAAAATCGATCCTTTATAGGAACCAAAGGGACATTCGAATTTAAATATACCAACTGAATTGAGAATTGGAATCAAATCGAATCAGGAAAATCTGTTACAGATAAATTTGCAACAAAAATTGCATCGTTTTTTTTTCTCCCTCCCTTCTCTTCGTGACCCCATCGGAACAGACCTGTGATCTGTTTTTGAGTTGTGACCTGCCAGTTGTGAACCACTGCTGTAGAAGACACTGGAAACTGTGTCAACGAGGAAACTGATGGCATAATTAAATTTGCATGATGAATCTGGTGATCTGTGTGCAGAGCGGTTGGTACTTTTGCTCGAGCGTTGGACTGCAGCAGCTCCGTCAGACAGCCCAGCTTACACATGAGCGCCGCGGCAGCCTCACGAGACATCACACTGGTACCCATCCCATCAGCACCATCTGTCTCGCTCCATATATCCACTGGAGATGTTAAAAAACCTGATTAATTCTCATCTTATCTCTATCTCACTCTCTCTAGTTCCACGCCATGGACACCCTTCACCGGCACGGCTATGACCTCTCCAGTGCATTGAGCGTGCTTGTTCCTCAAGGAGGGCCCGTGCTGTGCCGGGATGAGATGGAGGAGTGGAGTTCGTCAGAGGCAAACCTGTTTGAGGAGGCGCTGGAGAAATACGGCAAAGACTTCAATGATATCCGGCAAGACTTTGTGAGTATGCACAGAAAGCAGGGGTAGCGGAAGAATTGATTGTGATTCTTTTTCAAATGATTTTGACACTATTGTTCAAAAGTTTGGGGTCTGTATTCTTTTTATTTTTTATTTAATTTTTTTTCTCTTATGTGTACCATGGCTGCATTTATTAATGGAAGCCCGTTTCTGCCACTGAATAAAAAATAAAAATGGTAAAGTTTTTATCTCTCAATTCTGACTTTTTCTCGCAATTGCGAGTTTACATCTCCCAATTCTGACTTTTTTTTAGAATTGCACAATACAAACTTGCAATTCAGTTTTTTTTTTCTCTCTGAATTGTGAGATATAAACTCGCAATTGTGAGGTATAAAGTCAGAATTGCAAGATATAAACTTAACATCTCACAATTCTGAGAAAAAAGCCAGAATTGTTAGAACATTTGTGAAAATTGTGATATATAAATATACTGACTTTTTTTTTTTTTTTAGAGAAAAAAAAACAGAATTGCAAATATGTATCATGCAGTTCTAAGAAAAAAGTCAGAATTGTGAGCAAACTCGCAATTCTGACTTTATTTCGTGCAACTGTGAGTTCATATCCAACTATTCTGACTTTTCAACTCATAATTGTGAGTTTATATTACGCAATTCTGAGAGAAAAGTCTGAATTGCAAGAAAAAGTCAGAATTGTGAGATAAATATTCTGACTTTTTAACGTGTAATTTTGAGTTTATATCACTCAATTTAGGAAAAAAAACAGAATTGCAAGTTTGTATTATGCAATTCTAAGAAAAAACTCAAAATTGCAAAAAATATACTCAGAACTGTGAGTTTTGCTCACAATTCTCACTTTATTTTTTGCAATTGTGAGTTTATATCCAACTATTCTGACTTTTTAACTCATAATTGTGAGTTTATATCATGCAATTCAGAGAAAAAAAGTCTGAATTGCGACTTTTTTCTCAGAAGTATGAGATGTAAAGATTATGTCTTGCAGTTCTGACTTAAACGCGTACTTCTGACTTTATTTTTTGCAATTGTAAGTTTATATCCAACTATTCTGAGTTCTTAACACATAATTGTGAGTTTGGGTGAGTTTTTTTTTTTTTTTCCTCTAAGGATTCTTTGAAGAACAAAAATTTCAAAAGAACAGCATTGCATTTGTTTGATGTCTTCTCTGTCACTATTGCTCAATTTCATGCATATTTGCTCTTAGCATTTCTTAAAAAGTAAAAAAAAAATAAAATCCAACTTACCCCAAAGTTTTGAACAGAAGAGTACTTGGGACAAAACATTACAGATAATACAGTCAGACAGTCATCAAAATCTTGAACCCCTTGAAAATACATTTATTCTTTTAAGTGTCACCTCACAGGACACAATATATCATACTTTTTAAAAATTATTTACTTGGTATATAATTTGCATGCACTGCGACATTGACAACAGCAAATTTTATGGTCGGTTGTATACATGTTTTGTTTCAAAGCAGGCATATTTCAGTAATGTGAAATATTTACACAGTTTTGCCATGAGCTACTTGATTTGCTAAAAAACTGAGATGCATCGAGAATCATTTTGGAATTCAATCATGAGATGCTTTAAGATTCTCACCCCAGCATAAAGATTTCTTGAAAGGTGCCATGGGTAAAAGAAGAACAGTTTAAACTGGATTGGTATACGTGGTGCTGTTAAAAAAAAAAAAACTGAAATGGTACAGTTTAGAGGAGCAAAGCAAAGTACGACACTTCAATTAAAGGGATAAGAGTAGCAGCAGAGATGAGGTGATGTGAGGCTGAGCGATGGCAAGATTGGACCAGCTGAAAGGGTTTGGTTTGAAGCGTGTTGCTTCTTGACCTAACTTGAGCACATTTGATCCGTTCATTCAGAGACAAGGGTACTTATTTGTATGGAGGCTGGAGTGAGAGCTTCGATGTTAGGGTGTGAACACAAGGAAAAGCTGTTTTCTATTGCTCTGAGAAATGAGATTTCTTTACTCCGGGGCTTTACTTCTCAAAATGGAATGGAAAAACAACTGCACTTCTTCTGATCCACTTTGTAGCACACAATAAGAATCACTCGTTCAAGAACACCAAATAGTCCCATAGAGATCGACTTGGTGCAGTGGTTTAAATGGTGCACTGGTTTTCCCTTACTGTTTGTTTCTCTTTCTGTCTTAAAGCAGTCATCGATAGTGATTGATTTGTGCTGTGATTAATAGATAGAAGAGAAGGGTTTAAAACATCATCGACCATGTAGGGTTCAAATATCTAACTGAACTTGTCTGGCAGAATCTGCATTCATTCTGTAGATGTAGTTTTAAAGATCTACAAAGTATTGAACTGTCAAGTGGTCTAGGTGTTGTATAATTATTAAAAAATTTAAGATTTAGTACTAGAAGTAGTAATGCTGATATGTGACCCTGGGTCATAAGGGTACAAAATTTGAAAGCTGAATAAATAAGCATTGCTCTATGGTTTGTTAGCATATGACAATATTTGGCTGAAATACAACTATTTGAAAATCTGAAATCAGAGGGTGCAAAAAAAAATCTAAATATTGAGCAAATCGCCTTTAAAGTTGTCCAAATGACGTTCTTAGCAATGCCTATTACTAATCAAAAATTAAGTTTTGATATATTTACGGTAGGAAATTTACAGATTATCTTCATGAAACATGATCTTTACTTAACATCCTAATGATTTTTGGCATAAAAGAAAAATCGATAAATTTGCCCCATACAATGTACTTTTGGCTATTGCTACAAAATACCTATGCTTCTTAAGACTGGTTTTGTGGTCCAGGGTTACATTAGTTAATTTTTTTTTTTTTTTTTAACCTTGACAGAGGTTTACATTTTTCTCAATTTTTCAATTAACCATGCTATTTCTCATCGTTTTATGAAACTTAACATCATTTGGTTAAAACAATACATTTAGCTGTTCATAAAGCAGATCATAAAACTTGGTTTCATAGAGGGGAACTGAAATCTAATGATTTCCGTCTTTGTTCCTTACCGGGTTCAAAAACAGAATGAAAGGCAGAGAAACCAGCCACTAAAAATACATAGCACCACCTCAGGATGTTAATCTAAATGTTCTTCATAACACCGGCTGTCAGCACAGAACACCTCTGTGTTCATTTTTACATCCTGCTCACCCTCGCATAGATGCCAGCCAAAAGTGGGGGCTCGGCCAGCTTTATATTAAGATTTCTTAAATTCTTTGCACCCGTTTCATGCACGTTTCCTTGCGCTCAGCAGGTGCTCATGAATAATCATGTGCGTCTGCATGTGCATTGAGACATGTCATGCTCAGAATAAATATTCCATAAATTCTGACCACTTAAAGAATTAGGACAAGAGCTGAATCTACAGTACGCTACCACCTTGTGGTTTTTGACGTCTTAACCTGTGTTTTATTTCAGCTTCCTTGGAAATCGCTGACCAGCATCATTGAGTATTATTACATGTGGAAAACCACAGACAGATATGTTCAGCAGGTGAGCAGCGCTTTTAGTTTAAATAGTTGAAGTTAGGTTAATTATCTGGAAATCTCTTTTTCTCTTTGCTCTGACTATCTTTGATCTCGCTTAATACTTATCATTTTGTACAGAAACGACTGAAGGCAGCTGAAGCAGAGAGCAAACTGAAACAAGTCTACATCCCCACATAGTGAGTTTTAGCATCTCTGAAATATCAGCTTTTCGAAGATCTCTACACATTCACGTGATTCATATTAGGGCTGTCACTAAAGATTCTTTTGATAATCGAGTAATCATTCGATTATTCTGTCGATTAATCGATTAATTGGATAATGACATATATATTTTTGGTAATAAAAATTGACCTAAGTGAACAATAGCCTTTAAAATTACTTAAAATACAAATATAAAAGCAGTGAGGTAATAATTAGTTCAAATAAAGTATAAAAAGCAATCATATGGTACATACATAATGTATTATAAACAATAGAGCTAACGTACATTGTGCATCATAACAAATGACTGCATAGGGCGCCAACAGCCTGATGATTGTTTTTACACTTTACTGCACAGTTAACCTTTGTTTAATATTGACTAAACAACATATAATTCAAATGTCCACTTATTCTGTAATATTTGGCCATTTCTTTATGACAGAAATGCTACAGCCACTGTAATTCCTAAATATGTGGACATCAAAACGTGTAAACTCAGAGCAAGATTTTAAACTTTTATTTTGAAATCATAGTGAACGGTTACCATATTTAAAAAGATATTGATGTGTTCTATGTTTGCGTAGGTTTATAAATGATTTACCTTATGAATCTGATGAATGTTAAAATAAACCCAAAATGCAGAGATAACCATATGATTACTTGCTTTTGGTACTTTATTTGAACAAATTATTATTGCCTCATTGCTATTATATATTCATTTTAATTCATTTTAAAGGCTGTTGTTCACTTAGGTCTATTTTTATTACTACAAAAAAGAAAGAAAAAAAATACTTATCAGATTACTCGATTAATCGTCTGAATAATCGACAGATTACTTGATTACCAAATTTAATTGTAATTGACAGCCCGAATTTTAATATACCATGCAGCGGTTTAATAATGCATTTTAATGGATTCTTGTCCATGGAATGCATCACTTCTGTTATTTTGCTGGTTACTCGACACAAAATGCAGTCGAGGATTTTTTTTAAATCAAGTACTTGTGACAGCCCTTATAGGCCTTTATATTAGGATCAGTCTCAACCGCATCTCCAGTGAGCATTTGTGATGGGATTTCGATTTTGCATGTTTATAAACTTTCTGTGAAAGATTATACTGTGAAATCTAATTTGCTTTTTGCCTCACAGCAACAAACCCAATCCTAACCAGATCTCCGTCAGTAATGGCAAAATGGCTACTGTGAACGGTGCAGCAGGCACAGGCAGTTTCCACACAGCCGGAGGCGGCCGTGCATGTGAGAGCTGTTTTGGTGAGTAAAGACCCTCTTCGCCTAATTACAGTCAACACAGCCGTCCAATCAATTCGCTGCTTCTCCCGGAGGACATGTCACGCCTTCTGTAATCAATAGGGCTGGATACTGCATTTTCACCCTTTTATCTTCCAATCAGATCAATCAAAGCTGCCGCATCACAATCTATGTGATCAGCAATGATTAGTCTGGATCAATATTGCTTTTTAGTAATGAATTTCATCCCTCTCGACACCTAATCTTTTCATCGTGTGTAGTTTGCAATAATGCTGCAACACGAAGACTCCATGTTCCTTTAGATAAGAACAAGAATATGACACAAAATTAGACACTGTAGTGCGTTTCTGGGTCATTTATTTATTCTTCTCTGTTTACAGCCGTACAGTCTGCTCAGTGGTACTCGTGGGGTCCTCCTAACATGCAGTGTCGCCTTTGTGTGTCCTGTTGGATGTACTGGAAAAAGTATGGTGGCCTGAAGATGCCAAGCAGAGCTGAGGGGGCAGAGGAAAAAACGCCTCCAAGCCCTGCACCCAATGTAAGTACTGTTCTGTGTGGATCTGCATTGAGCTATTGCATTAACTCATACTAATATATAGGACTTGATTCTGTCAGTCGCACTTTTTTTTTATTATTAATTGCGATTAATCGCGATTAATCCCACCTAAGTTTTTAAATATACTTCTATATTGCAATAATTTCTCATTCAATCTTTAAATTAATGTAGAAACAATATAAAGACGAGGTATATTTTTAATATTTAACCCTTTTATTTATGACTGAAGGTGAGTATCATTGATACTAGTGCTGCACGATTAATCGTATCGCAATCGCGATGTCAGCCTGTGCGATTATATTAAATAAATAAGTGTGTGGACTTGAGCACATATACTTTCTGAGAACAATTTGCTGATTTTCCGTGCCGCTAACAAAACAAACATAAAAGATTTTTTTAAAAAGTCTCAGTATAGGCAGTGCATGTGTGCGTGCCTGTTCACTTGTTCGCACAGCACGGAGAGACCAGAATGAAGATGGATGTCCAGGAAATTGACACTGATCTGGTAGCCAAAAACTACCTCTGTTATATGGCGATATTTTGGATTTGAGATGAGCAGAGAGAGGTACTGTGCAAGATTTGCAAATTAAAGGCCCTATTTACACCTGATATTAACGTGCGTTTTCGTCGATCTGATCACAAGTGGACAATAGTAAGTACAGGTGTAAACGGGGTGTCAAATGAGCTTGTCCATCCAGAGGTGGTCGAAAACGCACACGATCGGGTTGCTGTTGTAGTGTAGACGCGCATGTCGTCGAATGTGTTCGAATAGCTGCTAAAGTCCGCCTTCTCTCCACCTACCTAATACAGTATTAGTAATACTATTCATTGCTAGACTCAAGGACGCACGCTTATCAGATGGGATTTAAACTTTAATGGAACGAAACGAAACAAAACTAAAGCGGCTGCTCTCTGCATTTTCTCTTTTGTCTAATTTTGCGAACGTGTAAAATTTGTCTGAGCTCATGTCTTCCATTGCTCTGAAATATCTGAAAAAGCCCATACATATACATGAACGAAACTTTGTGCAGCGTGTTTGCTAATAACACTAGCAGCAGTATGTACAATTGCGTGATAACTTTAGCCCTCCCGCTCTTGTTTTGACGCCGACAGAGGGATCCGTCCATTTACCCTCCTCTTGATGTAATCAGCACCACAGGGGGAAATGTGGTCAGAAGTGGTCGAAAGTGGACAGAAGAGACGGATTAAAACGCCAGGTGTAAACGACTGTGTCTCCATTGTCCACTTGTGATCCGATCGACCAAAAACATATCCAGTTTCCTTTTACACAGAGTATATGTTACATTCTGCATAAATGTCCGTTTGTTTGGACAGAATGTTTAAAATATCTTATTTTTTGTGAAAATGTGTATGTTTTTAATTATTGTTTTATTTAATTTAACTATACTTTTGAGAAAATAAGTTTATATTAATGCAAATGCTATTTCATTTTGTAAAAATAATTTATTTCGAAACAATCTCTTGTTCAGCGTAATATCACTAATCTGTTTGTGCAGTTTCCTTAAAAACCCATCAAGTTGACTCACAATACCATTTATTAAATAATCGCATGTCGCAATATTGACCCCAATAATCGCAATGTGAAAATTTTCCCAAATCGTGCAGCCCTAATTGATACCAATATTACTAATGTCTGACTATAGCCATTCAGTATAATTGGGAGCTATCAATTTTAACATTTATTAGACTTTAAAAAATAACTTCTAATTTAAGTGAAATTAAAACTGTCTTATTTACCTTTCCCCTTCAAGTAGGAAATATACAGAAATTAAATAAAGTTATCAAACACTAAATACTAAATGAAATATAGATGAATCCTTAAGGCTACAAAAGTTATTGATTTTCCTCTTTTTTTCCTTTAATTAATAGACATCACAGCAGCTGAGTTATTAGGTAATTTGGCTGCTATTACTTTAAGAGCTGCCGCTGCTGACACGCATGCTTGTAGTTTTATTCTTGCATATATATATGAAATGATACAGGCTACAGCGCGTGCCACCGCATTTGTTCGTGCAATTGATGCGTGTGTGCTACAAGCACAGTATAACAGCTGACAGGACAGGTAAATTCATTTTTACTGACACATGGTCTGACAACATCTCATCTAATCACGGTTCACTGTTGTTCTACTAAAGCTCCCTTATCACCTGTACCTTTACCGCGCTCGTTTGAGTAGCGCCTGGCACTGAAGTGAAGTTGGAGCGTGTCTGAAAAGTCTCCCAATTAACGTGATCGTAAAGATGTTCTGTGACTAAATAAACGCACTTCTTGTCAAGAAAAAAAGAGACAAGCTGCAGTTGTGAGTGGGGTGGCCAACCTTAGCTCTGCCCCTGCGTTAATGGTGTTAAATATTTTTAATGCCGTTAAACTGGAACATGAATCACCTGCGTTGATGCACTATAGCACTTTTGATAGCACTATATTGAAAAGTGTTACCATAGTACCAATATGACTTCAAATTACATTTGGATTTTGGGAGGCAAACAGAGGAAAACACATTGTGATTGGTGCAAACCATTTATCCTGGTAGCAAACAGAGGTCAGGAAAAACTTTGAGAAAGCCATGATACTTTCTGCAGTTTTCCCACTGTAGGTCTTATTAGTGGTGCTGAAACCCTTTTGTAATTGGTAGAATGGTCACAGATCAGTGATCTCCATGTAAAACTGATTGTGCAGACCAAACCTAAGTCGTAGAGACTTGAAACTTGAAAGGGATGGTAGTACTCAAACCATCTACGATGTGACCAAGGCTTGCCCCAATTGGCCTGAGGGCGGCGCTACAGTGAACATATATGCGAAATTGCTCATAACTCCTAAACCGTCAGTCGCAGGCTCAAGTGTATTATGCTGTTGGAATTCTTGGCTCACATCAGACAAAACGCACACCTCAGATTTGATAATAAGCCTGCCGGTTATTTTGCATTTTTTTGAAAAACTTACTTTTGCATACTAGTCTAGTTTTTTTTTTTTTTTTGCCTGATCGGAACCAAACCAGTGCAGAGAGGTTCTCTGGAGAGTGAATATCAATAATTATCAAAAAGAAAAAAGTCCAACTTTCAACTCACCGTCGCAAAGGGGCGACAAAAACGTCCAAAAGGGCAGGGCTTTTAGTTAAAATGCCTATAACTCCTGAACAGTGTGAGATAGTTCAGCCAAACTCAGAACATTTATGTAAGAGCTCAATCTGAGGTCACAGGGGAAAAAATTACAGAGCTTGGCCACTTAGTGGTGCTATAAGGGAAAAAAAAACATAATGGCTATAACTGCGCAACAATTCGTCCTGTAAACATGAAAATTGATGTGCTCCGGCTTGGTCTAAAGTGCCAAAAGTGTCTACAAGCACATTTGCGTATCTCGAAAAATATGGCTGCCATCGGCCAAGGAATTTTGAGCACCTGTTGGACATAGTTAATGGAGGCTGATCGGAACAAAACTTGGTGGGCCTGTTCGACTCGCGGCCCCAAAGGTCTGAGAGAAATTTAAAAGAAAACACCCATTGGGAGGGGTGATGTCGCATTTTTCAAGGGCGTAACTGATTGTACTTCACGCGTTTTTTTGCGTATATGCGCAATATTCGTATCATACAATAGAGCTCCTCATTCCTTACAAATTTGCCTCTAGAACCACTGCTGTTAATCAAATCGTTTGATTAATGATTAAGAAGATGTAATACTAGTCCTAGGTTTTTGCTCAATCTGAAAAACAACACTGCAGTACAATTCTCTGGGCTCTCTAGGTCAATAATTATGAAAAAATGTTGAAATATACCCTTTGGGAGGCTTATTACGGGGCTGTTTAGAAAATAGGGCCTGTCCAAATTTACCCAAAATCCTATAAAGACTAACGGAAAGCTCAAAATTTCATAAAACCGGCTGAGCACATGCGACAGGTGATTCTAAACAAGCGTGTATTTTTTTTTTTTTAGGAGATCAGACCACATCTGGTGCTATAACAGTCATAACTGTTAAAAAAAACAATATTTTATGGTAAATTATCTGGATTTAAAAATGCGTTTTAAACAATTGATATAGGTGGTAACAAGCTTGCTAAATGTCTTTTTTCATCTGTGCTTAAATGCCTTAAAGCGCTTGAACCCTGGTAATAGCTGCTTGCAACTATATTTTTGGTTGTATTTCCGTAGTTTTTTTTTCTGTGTCAATTTTTAATTTCCTTCATTCTCTCCACAGGAGATGCGTTCTCGTGGCCATGGCGCCCGTCAGTCTTCCCACATGGTTCCTATAAGGAACAGCGGCAGCCCCAAATCCTCCATGAAGACTAAGCAGGCGTTCCTCCTGCAGGCCACGCGCCTCACCAAGCTGGCGCGTCACATGTGCCGTGATCTCATCAGGCTGCGCCGGGCCGCGCGCCGCCCCTTTGTGCCCATTAACTGTGGTGCCATAAAGGCGGAGTGTAAGAGCTCTTTAAATTCCTAACTTCAGCCTCGTGTACAAACACACACCCACCCACCCACACTGTCCCACCCGCTCTGTTCCCCGAACACACCTGTCCACATCTTGCTGTCATTCCTCCCCTCCATCTTCTGTCTTGTACTGTTTTTATTATTATAATTATAATTATTGTTATTATATTTTATTTTGGGTTTTGTATTCTCCCCACCCCATTTCCAATAAAGACTGCCTGTCCTCCATATTTTGCGTTTCAATCATCTTTTCAGTTCAAGTTCACTTTTCCCCCCACATTTGTTTGACTTTGGGATTTATGATGTTGTTTAATGAACATAAGCACATTTTTTAGCACTTCTCTCAGTTTGTTGAAGAGAGTTTTGTATGCACACATCACACACACAAAGAATTAATAGACGCCCTATTATGCTTGCTTCACCGTACTTTGTAATTATACTTGAAATGCATATCATAGTCTGAGCCTTATATTTATTAAAAGCTTCAAAGAGAGACTTGAAAGACTTTGCCTAAAGAAAGCTATATTTTGCACACTGATGTACTAAAATGTCTAGGGGTACTGTTTAGTTAGTTACGTGTTTTTAATTTTTTTGGTCTTGGTCTTACTGAAAGTCTCTCCTCTTTTTTTCCCTAAATCTCATACCGTACACTCCTTTTATAGTGTTTTAATGCAATTGTCACTACTATTGAAGGGGATGGGATATATTTTTGTGTATTCAAGGACTAAATTTGGTCTCAGAGTTGGATTTAGTATGGGATTTAGTGAGTAAAGTTAAAAATGTATACATATTTTATGTGTAAATACTGTAAATTTGTGAATAGTCACTCTTAGACTGGTCTTTAAAGTCAAGAGTGAATGACACTAGGTTGCGGTGTTGGGACGTTTTCAGTACAGTTGGTTCAGGCGGAAGGATCTCTTTGATTTTGCACAGAACAAACACTCTAATGCCAATCTGGGATCTTTCTTTAAATATTTAGTTGATTTTAAGATACCCACAGCTGCTTTATCAAATCTAAACATAGTACAATTAGTACTAGGATACACATTCAACATATGTGACCCTGGACCACAAAACCAATCTTAAGTAACACGGGTACATTTGTAGCAATAGCCAAAAATGCATTGTATGGGTCAAAATTTATTTTATGCCAAAAGTCAGTAGGACATTAATCCATAAAGATATTTTGTAAATTTCCTATTTCAAAACTTAATTTTTGTTTAGTAATGTGCATTGCAAAGAACTTCATTTGGACAACTTTCTCAATATTTAGATTTTTTTGCACCATCAGATTCCAGATTTTCAAATAGTTGTATCTCAGCCAAATATTGTCCTAACCTAACAGACCATACATCAATGGAAAGCTTATTTATTTAAAAAAATTACTCTTATGACTGGTTTTGTGGTCCAGGGTCACACATGTTTTCCTTTTTGCTTTGGCCTTTTAAAAATTGACTTATTTACCCATTATAAAATGTGCAATAGGTTTTTATTGAATTATAATTTGTCACATCAACAGAAGAAAGTACAAAATCATAACGTGTGTGCCAAGATTTCTAGTTGAAATACTGTCCCTGTCAGGAAAATGTATGGAAATATGCACCTCCTGAGTGTGGATTGTCGGTTAGTGTATGTGCGCTTTAATTGTTGTCGCTCTTGAATACAGACAGTTTCATCACTGATTGTACCCAGGAGAACCTTAATGTTTCTAAGGGAAGAATAAGTCTTAATTTTACTATAGCAGATTGCTTTACAAAACAATATTTCATGAAGTATTACATGGAATAGCTAATTGAACTGCTATTACGTGTGCAACCAATCAATCATTCGGTAGCTAACACTGACGGGTCGTTCAGAGGTATGCATGTATGTAATGAGATGATGAAGTGTTGGTTAACAAGCAACTCTTCTTTTGTGCTTTTCAGTAATGTAAGGACGATGGACTATCAGTCTAATTTTGGTGGATTTTATGATCTAATTAATGAGATGCAAGTTGGAACAAGGGAAGACAGAAATTTCCTAATGTGTTTGTTGTTCTGGTATTTAAACAAGTTTGTTCTCTTAAGAGTTTGTATACTAGTCTGTAATTTTTCTAAAAAACAGCAGTTTAAAATGCTGAGGAAGTTGATCAATGGCGGTAATTGATTAGGACTTTGTGTCTTGGGAAGTGTTGCGTTGGCACAGAAAAGAGAAATGGCCCAAGGCCAGTGTTTTTTAAAGGGAAGGATCTGTAATGATGGCAATAATTTAATGTTTTGGGGTTCTTAATTGCTACTGATTTCTTATTTGTCATAGAGCGCATGTGAGTGGATGTTAATTAATAAAACATCAAGTTGGAATGAAAGGGAAAGATGAATCATAAAAACCCCCCAAATATGCAACACGCTTTTAAACAAGCCCAAAGATGAGGTTACAGATCATGGCCAGGCTTTGCTCTAAAGGCAGCCAAAGGCACTTGTAAATAGGTCAGTTTTACAGGGAAAGCGAGCCAATCACCTGCTCTGCGTCTGTCCAATCAGAAGTTTTTCCACTCGGTTTTGCATCGCCCCCTCCCTCCCATAATGCGAAAGTTCCATTCTGTGCTTCCATTCCACCTCTGTCTCCACCCCAAACACGTCTGTATGTATCCCCAGCCATAAGAAGTTGTTCTGACATTTGTGTCCTGAAGCACGAGGGACCCGGGTGGGGGCAGCATGCTCTTTGGTTTGTCTCTCTCTTTTATTTTTCTTTGTGTGAATGTCTTGTGGGCAACCAAAACACAAATAAAACCATGGCTGAAACCATCCTCTCTGAGTCCTTGTAGTTTCATGTGTCTCGTGTACCTGTCCATCACTCTGTTGCACGCACACCGACAAGCCGAGCAGAGCGGCAATCATGTGAAATCTCCGACAGCATGAGCTCCATCGGCTCCTGCCTCGCCTTCATGACTTGTTTACATGCACACACTCATAAGAAGCCGCTGTGAATGCAACATCGCATTTGTTTTCCTCTTTCCAACCTCATTCAACATGCTGGCTAACTAGGTTATGTTCAACATCTTGCCTGCCCATCAGAGATCGTGCATGAAAATCATGGAATAATCAGGTTTAGTACTTGGAAATGTGACATACAGATGACGCTATGAATCATGGGAGTTTAATAAAACACATTTGCAATCACGAGGATTCCGAGGTGAAGAAAACAGTTTGTTACACACACATAAAAGTCAGAGAAAGTGCTATTTCAGCACTTCCCCAAGGCACAGATTCGTTCAATTTAAAGAATGGATTTTGTGTCGGTAGATAATGCATCACCCAGTTCAGCGATGTTTTTTTTTTTTTTTTTTTTTCCTCCACATTCGATATATTGTTGAAAAGGTAATGAATTGAAGTTATATCTGTACATCTTCAAGACACCTTCTCTCCAGGTTTGCCAAGCCAACAAGAAGAACTGCCTGAAGAGAACGGCTTTAAACAACTTCCGACTCCTCTGGAGTTTTAATGAATTTTAAAATGAACTAAAGAAAGTTGGAGTGATTTTAATGGGTTCACTGTGGTCAGATCAATGTTCTGGAGTTCACTGGGAAGAAATATGCTCACTAGGGCCTAAAGAACGAACCGAGCAGCAAATGAGATTTGACTCCGCTTACTGCTCCCATGAAAATCGTTGTCCGGTCAGAAAGATTAGTCACCGCAGGGTTGGTGAACTTGGCGTTTCGCCGCAACATCCATCAAGCCGGCCTGTTCATGTTGGTGTCTAAGTGTGAATGTCTCTTTCCTGCTCTTTGACTTGCTTCTGTCTCCGTTTGTCTGTTCTGTACCGCTGGTCGATGAATAGACATGATCCGGGTGTCAGAGGGCATGACAGGGCGACCTATGAAGCCCAAATCTTCCCCGAGGAGCACCCTGACCAGCATCTTGCAGTATCTTGGTGAGCCACACAACATTGGAAATGTCTCAACTGAGCTTTAACTCTCACATCACAGTGAATATTCTGTCATTTCAGAGACTCGTCCAGCAACTCACGTCCAGCGGCCTCATCGCACCCCTGGCCTACAGGTGCAGCCCCCACGGCGCCTACTTTCCTCTCTTCCCAGCCATGGCCAACACGGCATGCTGGGAAAACGAAGCTACCATCACCACAGCAGAGTTGAATCTGCAGAGAGGAGGGCCAGCGCTGCAGGACAAGGTGGGTTTAGAATTAAAACACATAGCGTTCTTAAAAATAAAGGTTCCAAACAGATTTTTTTTTTAGAGTGATGTCAGGTCATTTTTGCTTCCTCAAAGAACCTTTCAGTAAACGGTTATTAAAAGAACCATTGTCTTTCTTAGGGTGAAAAACATGTTGATAATCTAAAGGAAACCTGTGGTATTAAGACTTGTATGGCTTAATATAACGTAAATGGTGTCTGTTACTGAAATATGTAGTATATAACCCATGAAAGATTTATGTTATTTAAAAAAACTCACATCGTTTTATATATATTTTGGACTATGGGGGCGCCATTATTTCAGTGACGTCACATGATTGCACTCTGTGAGCTACTGGTGCTACCTATTTTTTTTTTTTTTTTTTTTTTTTTTACCTCAACACAACTCAGAAAATAAAATACTGATAAGAGGCCACGTGCGGCTTTTGGTTGTAATTTTCAGTCGAAGGGCAACAAGAAGCGATGTAAGTCTTCACTGCTTTTCCTAGTGCCTGTGGACGAATAAATCTTCCTAAAGTCTTTGTTCTCTCCATTTTATCCCTGATGTCTTTGAGGCTTCTAGTAAACCACAGCTATTGAAAGAGCCTACAAACAACAGAGACCAGAAACATTAGATGCCATCCTGACAGGATATAAACATGCCAACGCTTGTCATGCCGCCGCAGCCACTGAATGGGTTTCTCAGTGTGGATTTCACTCAATATCCGGGAACGTTTAGACTCCTTGTGGGGGGAAAATCGATGGTGTGTCATTTGTTTTAAGCCTATGCTTATATACAGGGCCTAAAATTAACACTCGCCAAGAGCCAAATGCGAGTAAAGATCGGCGTTGGTGAGTATATGTAACTATCAGTCGCCAGTTGGCGGGTAAAACTTTTGTGAATTACAACAATGCAATGCAACAGCCAATAAAATAATATTTTCCGAAGACAAAATCATCTTGACTGTTTAGCTGTTTTGTCATAAAGGACAAGAGCGAATCAAATAATAGGATACAAACGGGATGATCAGATCAGAGCAGTGTGATGGCAACTCGTCCATAAACAGGGTTTTAAAAACTATTAACTGAGAAGACATTGGTGCTTTATTTCGGAATATTAACTCTACCCTTCTTTATTCTTTATAACCTGAGAATGTGGCGACACTTACCTGGGGTTACGCTGGAACGGAAAGTCATGACGGTTCTCGTTGTTTTTTACGGATAAAAGAGAGATTGGCTTGTATTTGATACTGTACGCCTGTTTCACACATACTCCGTTTGCCGTGCGTATTTTTTCCGCGTTCATGTTAACGGATTTGAGCGTTCACACTCCACACGTTCGCGGTCCGGCAGCGCGTTCCAGGCGCGATGCGTCTGAAGCAGTACAGCGATTGTTTCCGCACCGAGTCTATTTTGCTGTGGTGGACGCGCTGAATTAAAGTGACAGCACATTGTTTGCCCTATATAAACATGCATTGACTCCAAAATGTCATAATTACACCACAAATGCACATAATTAAAGTAACTGCCTGTTTTTGCAAAAATAGTTTAATGTCCGGTAAAAAAAAAAATTTTGGCTGGTAAATTTTCTCATGTCACCGGCCACTGGCAGGTGTGGCAAAAAGTTAGTTTTAGGCCCCGTGTATATCCATCGCCACTTGTAAGCTCTTCCAGTAGCTGTGGTCATCGTATCAGTATTTTATTTTCCAAGTTGTGTATTCTGAGTTGTATTGTAGTAAAAATGGCCACAGGTAGCGCCAGTAGCTCACAGAGTGCAACCATTTCGCGTCATCGAAATAATGGCGCCCCGTAGTCCAAAATATGTATAAAAGATATTTTTTTTTTTAAAAACATAAGGCTTTCATTGTTTTTTTTACTATAAATTCAGTAAGCGACATCCTTTATTTAATATTAAGCCATACAAGTCTTAATACCCGGGGTACATCGGATGCTCATTTTCTACAAGTTGGTATGATTCTTTAGGGTCTTCATGAAATGTCTGCAACATACTTTGCTTAAAATACCTCAGTGGTATTTTATATAACATACCAAAGCGCCATTTTTACCATTTAAAACAGCTCTGTTCACAGCGAGCCATTTCGTTGCAAATGATAATGAACTACTGTCCACCCCACCCCTCTCTTCTGTTTTTTTGTGTATTTGGAGGCACGTTATAATCAGGTTGAGTCGACCCCAATAATGTTATATTTAGCCCCTGGAATGCTAACTGTACTAGGGGAACCCAGGCAAAAAACGTGTATTTTACCCCCCGGGTCAAAATTTTTACTGGGGGACCCCCCCCCTCGAAATGCAGTTGGGCAAGTTTTGAGTAGCAATTGGGTGGGTCTTGCTGTGAAAACCTGGCAACCCTGTCAGTGTTTCTGGTGTCGGACGAAAATGAAGACTCTTATGTTCACTTTTACATCCAAATGCAAAGCACCTGCATTGCTTCTGTGACTTCAGCGTACAATTGGCTAAATATGCTAATGGTCAGTCTATCAGCAGTTGTGGGCGGGGCTTGAGCAAAAATGAAGTAATACTGCTGAGAAAATCAACAAATTTGGTAACTGAGACTTTAGGTTTTTGGGGGAATGGACTTTTGTCATTGTAGGGTGGTTGTGTCCAAACACTGCTAAGACATTTATATGCAAACACCATGCAAAAGTGAATTTGCCTCCAATGTCTGCTTTAAGAGTGTTGCGCTATAAAAATAAAAGTTACTTAACTTCCTTTTTCTTGGTGGAAAGAATATTTTAAAGAACTTCTAAACATCTAAAGAACCTTTTTCTAGTGTAAAGAACCTTTATTTTTAGGAGTATAGCTATCAGTGATGGACATGTCATTATAACGTGCTTATTTCTTACTGCACACCTCTTTTTTGTTGTAGAAAATCCAGCTCATATTGTGGGACCCATTCTGGTAAGTAACAATGACTTGATTCACTGATATCTCTGCTTTAGACTAAAGCAGGAAGGTCTCTTATATTATCAGAGTCCTTTCATCAGACTGGAAGACAGTAACTTCCTGGCATTTGTGTTGCTGAGAGAGCGAGATTCCATCTTATAAGATATTCAAATGCAGATACTGTGAATTGGTTCAGGTGACAGCTTCAATCTCCGGCCTCAAAGGTTTCCCACAGATTATTGCAGCCGGCTGAAATGGAAATGAGAAGTGAGAGACAGCAAAACTAACACAAAGGCACTCACTGTGTGTTTATCCATGAAATGAATAATGTAAATACAGTGGCTGGATCTTCACCTCATTTTTGGCCTGTCATTTCTGAAGCTCAGGAAGATTAAAAGTTGCTTTATTGTTTCAGTTGTTTATCTCTACAGATATTATTTGCATCTAGTGGGACCAAACAAATTTATAGGTCCCAGGCTGAGTTTCAACCTGGGACACCAATATGAGAAAATTGCTTTGTTATTAAGACTTTCTTTGTGCATCTTGTGATTTAAAATTCATTAAAAGTTTGTATTTTGGGCAGTAACTAAGTTAGTGAGAAACACCTACAAGGTGACAATAATAAACAGCCACCAGTAAATGATTGTTTATTACACGGCTGCTTAAAATGCAAGCAAATTAAATGTTGATTAATTTAACTATAATTATCTTTATTTCTTTAGATTATTTTAATGGAAAAAACAATCAACTTATATCAACAGACTAAGTTTATTTATTAAATGTATTTTTCCTTATGTTATATATATATATATATATATATGCTAAAAATATATTGCTTTTGAGACTTTTGAGCTTCCAGGCATCTATTAAATGTTTTATGTTCACTATAAAATGAACACTGAAGTCCTCTGAGGGCACATAGTAACTCTTCTGCAGGAGTTTTGCAAGTGTGCATCAACGTTCAGAAGTGGAAATTTTTAAGATCCCCATCTCCTTCCCTCTTTCAGCAGCATAACGGAAGCAGCACCGGTGCCTCCAACCTTCGTGGCAGCGGCCTGATGCTCCGCAAGAGACGACCCAACTGGATCGATGCTCCCGATGACAGCTTCTTCCTGGTTTCCCGAGAGACGAGGTGTGCAAACCAACCTCGCTGTCTATTTCTCATGGCATCGCATTCTTCAAAAACCCAAACTTGTTGTGCCTTGTTCACACTGAAATACACTTTGGTGTGTTCTCGTTTGGTTAGCTTTACTCAGGCTTGTACATAGAGCCTAGAGACAAATTTAATAGAAAACAGCAGGGCAGACACACTCCATGTCAAAAAGCAGCCCTTACCTTGTTCTTCCATGATTGGCACCTGCAGAGATTATCCCCTGAGATGGCATGACACATCTGATTAAGTTTCCTTCATTTTGATTCAACCTTCAGCCAAGAGTGACTGATCTTGGTGACAGGATTGGCACATGTGTAATTACTGCATTGGTCATACTCAGTGACAGTGGCGGGTAAGAGGGTCTAAGCCGGAGTTGTCAGTGCAGAAAATGGGCGAGTCAATCTCGGATGTCAGGGACAATTTTTCAATAACAAAGATCCTATAATTAACAATACCCATGATCCCATTAATCTGTGGTGGCATGGAGAGACAACTGAAAAAGAATGATTTTTGATGCAGATTGAGGTTAGTTTTAATCCAGAGAGATGAGACTCCACAGGTAACTTAACGCTTCACAAACACACATACACTGCCAGTCAAAAGTTTGAACACACAAGACTTTTTTTGTTGTTGTTGAGATTTTTAGGATTCTCATGATCCTAAAACCTGAAATGCTTAGATGCTTGAAAATAGCTTTGTAGACAAATTGTCATTTTTTGTAATTCTGAAAAGATAATTTTTTCTTACATTATATAAAATATAGGATTTATTTGTTTATTGTTTATTACATAACTCCATACTTCCATTAGTTATTTCAGTTTTGCCACCTGATTTTATTTTTGTTGTTTTGTCTTTTGTATTTTTTTATTTATTGTTTTGTTTTGCATTTGCTTTGCTTGTTTTGTTTCATTGCATTGCTTTGCTTTGGTTTTTTGTTTTGTTTCCCTTGTTTTGTTTTGCATTGCTTTGCTTTTTTGTTTCTTTTTTTCGCATTGTTTTTTGTTTTGTTTCACATTGCTTCACTTTTATTTTGTTTTGCACTGCTTTCCTTTTTGGTTTGGTATCACTTTGCTTGTTTTGCTTTGCTTGTTTTTTCATTTTGCTTGTTTTATTTTTTTTCGCATTTGCTTTGCTTGTTTCATTGTTGTTTTTTGCTTTTGTTTTGCTTTGCTTGTGTTGTTTTTTTTTGTTTTATTTTGCATTGCTTTGCTTTCCTTTTTTTGTTGTTTCACTTTGCTTGTTTTGTTTTACTTTGTTTTGTTTTGCTTTGCTTGTTTTGATTCACTTTACATGTTTTATTTTTTGTTTTGTTTTGCATTACTTTGCTTTTGTTTTTCTTTTGCTTCATTTAACTTGTTTTTTTTTTGTTTGGCATTACTTTTGTTTCATTTCGCATTGCTTTGGTATTTTGTTTGTTTCATCTCACTTGTTTTGTTTCGCATTGCTTTGTTTTCCAATTTTGTTTTGTTTCGCATTGCTTTGCTCAGTTTTTTTTGTTTTGTTTTTCTTTGTTGTTAATTTTTCTTGTTTTATTTCGCATTGTTCGCTTGTATTTTTTGTTTTGTTTCATTTCACTTATTTGTTGTTTCACTTTATGTTTTGTTTCGCTTTGATTTCCTTTTTTGTTTTTTTGCATTCGCTTTGCTTGTTTTATTTTGTTTTTGTTTTGTTTCATATTGCTTTGCTTTGCTTTTGTTTTGTTTCATTTCACTTGTTTTGTTTCACATTGCTTTGTTTGTTTTGTTTGGTTTCACATTGTTTTGCTTGTGTTGTTTTGAATTGCTTTGCTTTGCTTGTTTCACATTGCTTTGCCTTCGTTTTGTTTTGTTTCACTTTACTTTTGTGTTTCACATTGCTTTCCTTTTTTGTTTTTTGTTTCACTTTGCTTGTTGTATTTTTTGTTTTGTTTTGCATTTTCTTTGCTTGTTTTATTTAGCTTTTTTGTTTTGTTTTGTTTAACATTGCTTTGCTTATTTTGTTTTAAATTGCTTTGCTTTACTTGCTTTTTTGCTTTGTTTCATTTCACTTTTTTTTTACTTGTTTTGTTTTATAGTTTTATTTTGTTTATTACATTATCCTATACTTACATTAGTTATTTCAATTTTGCTAACCGATTTTTTTGTCTTGTTTTTGTTTTGTTTTTTTAAATTGTTTTTGTTTTGTTTCATATTGCTTTACTTGTTTTGTGTTTTGTTTTGTTTCGCTTTGTTTTTTAGTTTTGTTTATGAAATAATTAGAAATGAGTAGTGGTGTCCAAACTTTTGATTGCCAGTGTACTTGTCTCACTACCTTATGCAGACCTTTGTGAATGTGCTTTTTTATTTCCTTCTACCAATGTAGAGTCATAGCAACATTTATCAGTAGAATTGTTCGGCAGTGTTATTTAGACAGGAGATGGTTTCCACAGCCATCCTCCATGATTTTGCAGTATTATGATGAAAGGATTAACTTATTTGCTGTTAATTCTCAGTCAACTGAAATGAAATATAAAAGGATTAAGAGCTGCAGACACTAATGGCTCACTTTTTACCAGCTATGCAAGACTGCATGAATTTAACACATCCGCAATGCTAATGACATCCCTGTTTGCACTGAGTTTAAAGTACAGACTGGATGTGAAATGTTTCTGAAGTTCTAGTTAGATTCAAATTACACTAAAGTTTATTCACATGAATTACAAACAAAGATGTTATTTTGAGCAGGGGGAATTGGACACATGATTTGCCCTGTTGTTTCATGGATCAAAATGTTTTTGACTACTTTTTAGTGACTGTTTGCTTGTCTCGTTTTGTTGCTGCAGCTGTTAGACACCTGAACATGGTAAGATCACACGCACCGTACACAAAGCCTACACCACATTACCTGTGGAGTCTTGCAAAATGTATGAAATGTATGACCAAAAGAGACACTCGATTAACTTTCACACTCTGCCTTTCTGGTGGCTTTTGACACCTCAACCTGCAAAATGTGCTTTTATGCTTAATGTAGATCAGACAGATAGAAGTCAGATAGTCATAATAATTCATCCACAGCAGCAAGGGGTTTGGTTTTAATATCTTTGGCATTGAGAAGTAGATGTGAGCTGGAGCTCGAAGAAAAATGCCTCTCCATTACAGCCACATCCATATGAGCCATGACTTGCACAGCTCCCCATGGCCTCCAGCGCTGGAGCGGATGCTAGGCTAAATTTAGTGCCCCTGCTCTGAAAGATTAGCCTTTAACTAGGCAGGAGACCCAGAGACAAATGGGATCTGGTCTGGGACTCAGCCTGGTTCTCTAACAGGTTTACACCAGACTGTCAGGAGTCTCTCTCGCTGAAATGGCACTCTGTTTGAGTTGATGTTAAAATAGATTTGTAAAATATATTTGTAGTGTTAAAGGTTTGCTGTTGCTTTGCAAAAGAGCTAATCAAATCCATTAGTGCAAAAGCATGCAACCTAATCATAGTTACATTGAGGCTTTGTGCTGGTAATGAATGAATATGAGCATTTGTGTTAATGTTGTGTGATTAATAAAGCAAGCACATGCTATAAATGCAAGCACACGTACACAGCACATTTTAAAACCTCATCATGCATTTGTTGTTCGAGACCCAGTTAACGGTTCTTTCATTTCGGCCAATCTAATCTCAGGGCTGTCCCCTGTGGATGCCTGTCGGCCTCATTCATTTTGCATGAACATTAGACCCAGGCGATTCTTTCATTTCTCTCTTTGCTGTATAGACCTGATCATGAATAGAACATTATTTATGTCACTAAGCTTTGTTGAATTTTGCTTAACAAACACATCCTCTTATATCTGCAACATACCGAGCTGAATGCAATTTTACTGTGATGCACACAGGAAACCGAAATTCAACTTTCTTGGTCATTCGAGTGTGATCATTCTCTCTTCAAATTGCAAAGCTCGCAAAATATGATAAAGCATGTTCTTTGTGTGTCACAATATTTTAGAAATATCCTGTTGCACACAAAATATTGCGCAACACAGGAGATTCAACACTTGCATTCTAAATTATCACAGTGACTCCTTCTAGTCAAAGTTTTACTTTAATGAACATTTAAAAATAGATATTCGGTAACATATATTAACATATTTCATGATTAATACGCTACCATTCAAAAGAGTTTTTGAAAAAAGTCTCTTATGCTTACAAATTGTAATATTTCACAATATTTCTGTATTTTTGATCAAATGTAATGGCAAAGCTTAATTTTTAGCATCATTACTCCAGTTTTCAGTGTCACATGATCCTTCAGAAATCATACTAAAATGCTGTTTTGCTGCTCAAGAAACATTTATTATTATTATTATTATTATCATCATTATCAATGTTGAACAGTTGTTTAATATTTTTCTGGAAAGCCTTTTTAGTATGCTTTAATAAATATAATGTTCAGAAGAACAGTATTTAGTTGAAAGATTTTGATGTTACAAAATAAATTTATTTATTTATTTATTTATTTATTTATTTAAAAAATCTTACTGTACCCAGACTTTTGGATGGCAGTGTACATTTATTGTATTTATTTTGTTGCATTTAATTAAAAAACATTATTTACCAAAATGCAATAAACTACCAATTGTGTTAAATTATCTTTCAGGGATAATAAGAAGGTATTTTTGTTCTTATAGCTTAAATTATATCAGTTATCGTAAACATGACATGCTTTTATCCAGCTCAATCACAAATAATAACTAAAAAGAACCTATTGTGTATTGTTAAATGTAAGTTTTGAAAGATGACAATGACATGTTGTGTTTTATCTTCCTGTTCCTTCAGGAAGGCCAGAAGGCTGCTCTCACGTTCCCAGTTAAGAAGAGCGTGCAGACAACCATGTGAGCAGATCAGCCTGCGCAGGGTCCCCCAGGGGCCCGCGCAGGTACCAGTCCTGGCGCCCCCTCACCCCAGTTTACGGATGCGAGGCCCAATCGTCATCCACGACTGACCCTCGTCCGCATTGTTCCCTCTGCCCGCTCTGTCAGTTTCTCATTTGCTGCCTAACTCTGCACTGCACAGGCCACAAGTCACTAAAACACTTCTTATTCTACTTCTTCTTTCGCTTCCTCTTCAGGACAAAAGGCTCAGAATAATAAAGCATTTAGCTAATAACCTCAACTAACCTTATACTTGTATATTCAGCACCCTCATGGACGGCAGCCTGAAGCCCTTCAATGTCTTTCTAAGTACTGAATGCTCATTAAACCACTTTTACCTTGCAGCAACTTATAACATTAGCTCTAAGCACTTGTTCGATGAGAATCTATGGCTGTGGGAACTAAACTTACAGGGTTCGGCAAGTGGCCATGCCACAAATGTGTATCATGTACAGATCAACGCTCTCTGATGCTGAGCCCTCAAAAGATAGTGTACTCTTTGTAAATTCAGTTAGCTCTGCATTGAATGGTTTCCTTTATTTCTCTGTATCTTCTGTGCGTATCATGACAAGTACAAGTTTGTGAGCTGTTTTTATATTGTATTCAAGCGAGGACTGGATTGTATGTTGAGTTGCTGGCTATTAGATGGTCTTAAATGAGAGCATGTTCAATAGATTCTTTTAACTGGAGATGTTGTAATGATTCGTGGAAGTCAAAGCAGTCTTTGCAACTCTTAAATATTCATTCAGGACATTACGGTTCTGTTCCCCTGGACATTAAAGACTCTTTCAGATGCCAGTGATACCCTTTGGATGTTTTTAAGGAAGAAAATCATTGGCTTTTTAAACTTCAAAGGGCAATGTGACAGCATGTGACAGTGAAACAATAAGCTATTTTGTTTTCTATGCCTCATACATTTCTGTTGTATTTCATTGTGTGTCACATTTACTGAAAAATGCTAAATAAACAAACGCAGTACAGATTGTACGTCTGTGTAATATACGAAAAGCAATCAACGATGCATGTTGGTTATGAATACAGACAGGACATATGACAACAAACTACAGAAAGCTGTACAGTATAGCATATAGAACTTATTGTGCAAATTCACACAAATAACAATAACCACGATATCACCTGTTAAACTAGGGTGACCATATTTTAGTTTGCAAAAAAAGAGTCCAAAAAACAGTCTATTTTCCAAACATATCCCATATCAAAACTCTAAATATTTTATAAATATTTTATAAATATATGTATATTTTACCGTCACCCTGCGGACTAAACATAAACACAGCTAAAAGGCTTCCTACCAGTTTAACATATTGCACAGTTTTATCACAAGTAGAATGCAAAATGTTTCACTACAAGCATTTCAGTCAAATGTTATTAATGCAAATTTCAAACAATTAACCTACGGAACAAAAAATCAACTCTTTGCAACAGTTTAAGATCAGTCCAGTTCCGTGCAAAAAAATGGCCCGAAATTCAACGGGAGCGGGATCTAGAAAACAGTCCCGTGCAGGGCTTTAATACAAAAACGCAAGTTAATAGCGACTGTAGGAAGCAAAAGCCATTTTGGGCGATTTAGAAATCCTGGCCGCATTTTTTAAGATCCAAAAACAGGACATGTCCGGGGAAAAGAGGACGTAAAAAGTCACCCTAACTCCCGCTTGTCTGCTGCTTTAAATTCTAGGATTTCTTCTGACCACATTTGGGATCGTTTGAAGCCGCATTTAAACTGCATTCTGGAAGTTCAAAATCGGGCCACCATATCAGTTCATTATATGGAGAAAAATGCTGAAATGTTTTCCTCAAAAAACATAATTTCTTTACAACTGAAAAAAGAAAAAACATGAACATTTTGGACGACAAAGGGGTGAGTACATTATATGTGAATCTTTGTTTTGGAAGTGGACTTCTCCTTTAAGCCTATAGACGAGGCTTCCGGTTTATTAGCCACAATAGCGAGAAGAATAACAACGTCCAGTAAACTGTAAAACTGCGCTACGAACCAATGTGTTCATAATTATGATACAATACATTAAAATTTTATGGTAAGACACACCAATTTGCAATTTCAAGCTACAAAATGAGCTGGATGCAGATGAGAACAGAAGCCAGACTCATAAATTTTACAGATGGCCACGCCCACTCCTACAGGAAAAATAAGGTGGATATCTTTATCGTAATTTTTGTAGCTATGGTCCTTGGTGTGAACAGCCTTCAGCCTAGTTCACATAGAAATTAATTTTCATTTTCTCACCCTCATGTTGTTCCAAACCTATATGACTGTTATTAAGAAAAAACAGTTGAAACATTGGTTCTTCAAAGTACAAGGTGAGTAAATAATCAATGAATTTTAATTTTTATGTGAACTATCCACCTTAATCTTTAACATGGAAGTAAGCCTATGAGTGGGACTTCCGGTTCATTAGCCACTATATAGAAATAATGAGAAGAATAACGACGTGCAGTAAACGGTAAAACTGTTTACACTACAAACCAGTGTGTTCATAATTAAGATAATACATTAAAATAATATGGTTAGACAAACCAATTTGCAGTATCAAACAGCCAAACGAGCTGTAAAAATAGCTGTACAGCTAAAAAATAGTTGGACGCGGATGAGACCAGAAGCCTGACCTATAAAATTTACTTATGGTACCTTTCAGACATATTTGTTCATTATAAAAAACAACAGTTTCTCAGATAGATCAACGTTTTCTGTTTGTCTTCGCACTCATCTTGAACTTCGTCAGCCCTAGTGAGTTAGTTTTGCCCTTTAGGGTGTCACGGAACCAGGCGTTAATGTGGCAGTAGATGACTGAATCCAATGCACTATTCATGTAGGCTAAAGCTAGAGAGGCATGAAAACAGACCATGAGAATTTTCGAACAGGACAACACTTGAAGGAAGATGCCAAAAGTGACTTTAGGCAGAAAACACAGAACAAACATGATCACAAGAAACAGAAGCAATCTCACTGCTCGCTTCACCCTGCCGTGAGCTCCCTTAGACTGGCGACCGTTGACATGACAGGACACCCTCACAAAACAGATAACAACCAGTGCAAATGCAAACAGAACCTCTATCAGCTGTACAGAACTATATATCCTCATTTGAACCGACGGGCACGTCCATGAGAGAAAACTGTGGCATGTGAGCTTCGAAGAGTTTTTCTGTGGTGTGAGAACCATGCTCAGGGCGGTTGGAAGGCGAAGGAGTAGAACAACCAGCCAAACTGTGGTAACCAACATTATTGCCTGTCTCACACTCATTCGACAAATGGAATGGTGTGGGTGAAGGATCCTGAAGAAACGGTCCACGGCTAAAATTGACATGAAAGCAATGCTTGCTGAGTAGTTCACTGATATGATGTATGCAATGAGGCGGCAGAAGGATTCGCCAAATATCCAGTCTTCACCACGAAAGAGATAATCAATGTGGAAAGGCAGCCCGGTGAGGAGTAGGAGGTCAGATATCACCAGGCAGAAGAGATAAACATTGCAGGCTTTCCATGGAGACTTGAAGAACAAAATCCACAGAGCAAACACATTTCCAGGCAACCCAAAGATGAACTCCAAAATGAAAACAGGCTTTAAAATGGAAGAAACAAGGGTCTGAGGTTCCATGCAGGCGGTGATGTTATTCATGATGAAAGAGTGAGTTTGAAACCTAAAAGTAAATTAAAACTGTGTTAACATAATGTTAAAAAGTAAAAGGATGAGAAAACTCCTAATATAAGATGTTTTCCGATTCTGCTTAGTTAATGGTGAATTCTAGTGGAATAAACACTCCAAATTATTTTTAATTAATAATCTTTTTCCTTAATTAGTCTATTTCTGGCAAAAGAGTGAGGAAAATAGAATTAACGTAGATTAAATGCCTTTGTAGACTTACCAAACGATCAAGGAGTTGGCAGGAGTTGTCGTTGTCGTAAGGGTACAGTTTTGTAAGCTGCTGTAAATTCACAGGAAACGACACCGCTGAGGGTGGAGTCAAGGAAGATCAACTGATCTTTGCTATCTGTTTCTAATGTTATTTAGATCGCAAATCAAAAATCCCCTCACATTATCTGTATATGCGGTTAATTTTATGACACTATCATGCTGGTAAATTAACAAATCACAAGAAGAGTCGAGACGAATTCTCGAAATGTGATGTCACTTCAGGGCAGTGATGTACTGTAATAGTTTTGGAAAACAATGTCATACCATACAGAATACATATTATCACATATGTGATAAGAATCGATATATGTTATTTCATATTTTTTCTTTTTAAGTTTAAAAACTCGCAATAAATGTCAAGCAGGATACGTGCTTATAAAAACGTCTATATTCAAAGGCGGCAAAACACGTGTTACTCAAAAAGACGTTATCCTCACGCACGTATCACTCATGAGCTGTGTTATTGCACTGAGCCGCCGAAGCTCCAGTGGCGCAATCGGTTAGCGCGCGGTACTTATACAGCAGTACAAAGCAGAGCAATGCCGAGGTTGTGAGTTCGAGCCTCACCTGGAGCAGAGTTTTGCACGATTAAAATATAGGGGTGATTCTGTAAAGTCGCATATAGATGGTAGACTGTCACTTAAACTAAGTTTACGCTGAAAGTACATCCAGGACTTCATAAGTCAAAATGCAACATAATGCAACTACGGTGTTATTGAGGAGTCAGTGTGTGGACATAACAGAGGAAGTACGTTGTGTGTAAAGGAACAACACGGTTGGATAGTCGCATTGTGTTTGCGTCTGCATCTATGGCGGGCAGTAGCCTGTAGAGGGCAGCATTGCATAAGTTTCAAGAATGTTGCACAATCACGAGAGATTCGCCACGTGTTAAAACCGCAACGCTCTGGAACGTTATTTACCCTGAGGTGTGTGAAATATGTTCAAGAAGGGTCATTCTAAATACACAGTTCAGAAATATAGGTTACGGTTTATTTTTGTTTTGTTGTTTTTCTCTTAGTCTTTTTTTCCTTGGCTAGCTGTATGTTTTCTTTACAGTGAAAATGCTTCGTGTGTTTATTCATAGTTTTTGTCAGTTGCATCCGTGATTATTTAACCTTACACACTGTTGTCTTTTTAAAAATCACTGTTGTCTATTTTTCTTCACACAGTTTAGAGGTCTGTGTTGGATGTTGGGTTACATTAGTCATCCAGAAACATCTCATCACAGCAATGATTTCATATGTTTCTTTTTAAATTTATGTTCTTGGCGCACAATTGCATGTAAACATCACATTTACATATAAACAGCACAGCCTTGTCAAATCTTTTGGTCTGATCAGATTTCATCGAAGCTCTACCACTGCCAAAACTGTCATGTCAAAATCCCACAAAACAACCGCTTTTAATTCTTGACTGAGAAATAATCCTTGAGAAGAATTCTGAAATAATTTATTTAATGTGTTTTCTGATTAAGGGTCTTGTTGAATCTATCTATCTATCTATCTATCTATCTATCTATCTATCTATCTATCTATCTATGTTTTAAATACACACTAAACAGGTTTATGTATTTATCATTAATAAATCCAATTTGTTTCAATCTCAATCTCTTTTACAAACTGAATATTGTTTATTCCACACTGTGATAAAACCATATTTTCAAGATGCATAACTGAATAAATGTACAGATGCAAATAGTTAATAATAAACTATGGCATCATTTTTGAGTATAGAAATTTTACAGATTTATTTTTTATACATCGCTGACAATCTATCTATCTATCTATCTATCTATCTATCTATCTATCTATCTATCTATCCAGCAAACAAACTACCCATACGATAGGCAATATCATATGAGAGAAACTAATATAATTTAAGTAATATTCTAAACATACTTAATATTCAAAGCACAATGTATCTATTTTTTTTTTTTTTTGTAATGACTGACTGTATCAGTATAAAAAGCTCATCACTTGTAAAAGCATTGAATTCAATAGGGAAAAGGAAAACGAAAATCTCCTCTGCCTTTATGTGCAGAATGAATGACCATCTTTAACTTCTCAAGTTTTATTTTATTGCCTTGTCACGGCTCATGGATTACCATTAAAATGCAATCAGCATGAGTGCTTGTGTATGAGTGTGAACCTGTGCTTGTAAAGTGTGTGTTTGAGTGCACACATTGAGTAATCAGTGGTTAAAGAAAGGAGAACTTTGTGGGAACCACATTTGAAAAATAGGTTTAGGCACATTTTTGGGAGAGAAGGGGAGAAAGAAAGTAGATAGAGGAAGCAAGATAATAAAGAGAAGAACACACGCACACACAATGAAGGAGGCTGAGTGGATTGTCTGGATCAGATTTCTGTGGTAATGGTTGGGTGGGTCAGTGGTTAAACTGCTCTCACAAACACATTCCAGAGCTGAGGCAGAGCGCATCTGGTGTGCAAGTGCAGACAAGCAGAGCCAAGAGCTTCCTCACAGCACCTCTCTCTCTGCCTCCCTTTCTCTTTCTCTCTCTCCCTCTCGGGCTCCCCTTTCCACATCTTTCTTTTTTCTTTAATTCTTTAACACCATGGTTAACCCTCATGTTCTGTTTGAGGTCTCAAAGACCCCAGGGCCATTATAATAGCTAAAAACAAACTTAACATAAATTATCAGGTTGACGTTCCCTAATATTATAAGAACTGATTGGAAAAAAATAGCTTGATAGCTAAATAATAAAACGAAATATTTTTAAATAACATTATACATTTTTAATTAAAAGTTGTTAAAGGGAACTCCGGGTACTAAGACTTGTATGACTTAATGTAATGTAAATGATGTGTCTTGCTAAAATATGTGGTAGAAAACCCATGAAAGATTTACGCTATTAAAAAAATCCTCATCGTTTTATACATATTTTGGCGCCATTATTCTGATGACATAAAATCGTTGAACTCGTTGAGCTCTGATAAAATACTGATACAATGCCACATTGTGCGGTTTTTGGTCGTAATTGTTAGTCGAAAGGGCAAAAAGAGAAGCGATGTTAGTCTTCACTGCTTTCCTAGTTATTAGAAAAGGAGAAAAGAATGTGAAGATGCCTGTGGACAAATAAAACGTCCTAAAGACAAGAATCTTTGTTCTCTCCACTTCTACAGCTACTGAAAGAGTAGTAAATGCAATCCTGGCCGTATGTAAACATGCCGACATTACGCTGCAGCAACTGAAAGAGCTTCTCAGCACCGATTTCACTTGATATCCTGGGGCGTTTGGACTCCTTGTGGGGAAAATTCAATGCTGCTGCATTTGGTTTAAGCCTACGCTTATCTCCATCGTCACCTGTAACACCGTGTCTACACTGGACGCGACAATTGTCGCACCACAACAGCTAAAGTCTGGCCGTTTCTCAATACCAAGTACGCAAAGTTCGGACTTGCGTCCTTTGTAGTTCGGACTTGGTAGTTTGACTTTGGAGTACGAACTCCCGAGGACGGGAGGACGCAAGTCGTGTAATTCTGCAAATGGAACAGCAGTGTACTTGATAACGTCAGTCAGCTCGCCTTTTCTACTCCGGTGATCTTCACTGTATGTATTTACAATACGACGAAATATGATATCAACCACCACTGCCTCTTTTCGTTTTCATTTAACCAT